>MU846028.1:0-44496 GCA_030867225.1 Colletotrichum caudatum | reverse complement strand
GTGATGGGATAGATAGAGGGGAAGAAATCGGCTGGCCGGCCGGCTGGCTGGCTGGCTGGCAAAATAGTGGCTGAAATGCTGGCTATACCCAAATTAGTAGGGGGGTGAACATTAGTGAGTTACCTGGCAGGGGTAATTAATTTCGGCCGGATACCATTGTATCCGTACTGATGCTGCCATTGCATTGGATCTAGACGCACAGTCCACCTTGATGCAGAAAGCCATCTGAATGCGGCTTTGTTCCCTCGGCCTATGCACCCATTAAACAATGGGTACAAAAAGAGGGAGTATATTGGGACGGGCCGTTGCACGCAGTGGAACCCTAGTGTGAGATCTGGAGAACCGTGGATGGCTGCATTATAGATCCCACCCGCTGCGTTATAATCCGATCGATCGCCTTTGCGCTCCTGAAGAACCAACCCAACACGGAGGACGGACATATTATCCTTCATAGTGTATTCAGTATAAACTAGGTGTGAGAAAGGCATGACCGACCATTGCTATAGACCACGATGACTACAACAGATACTATCAGTTTCATAGCAGGAGTTGCCAGAAACGGAAAGAATATGTGAATTGCTTCGGGTGCGTCGGGAGACGGATCGTCTAATACGTCGGACGAAGAGGCTTTTCCCGAACCACAGAGGAGGGAGATGAGCTCTATCATGCAAACACATCCCAGAACGTCCCAGGTGTTCCAGGCCAAAAACGCTGTGTCGTTTCATGCATATTCCCAGAGTTCAAACAGCGAACAGACCGCGTTCATGCTGAACAGCCTCATCAATCATTCGACCTTTTCCGAAACTGTGCCGTATCGTCGCCATATGGCCTGGGCATTGGTCTATCATTTCGACGAGCAAATGGATACGAGCGCCCGGCATGCTGGAAGATGACACGCACAAGGAATCAACCGTATGACTGAGACTCTGCAGCTTGCGAGAACCAATTACTAATATTAGTGTTCCTTCGCCGCCCGCTTGGTTTGCAGAGCGCGGCGTCAAAGTGGACGTAGGTCATGTAACCCACAGGCAGTACGGGGATGAGGGAGTGGCTGTGCCTGCCTGCTGCCTGGTGTGCCGCCCCCGGAGGGCCCCACCATTACGAATGAGTAGGTACTTTCTGCAGTCTGCCGCACTCCAGTAGACTTTCCCACCACCAAGCAAGCAAAACGTCCAGGCAGCACAGGCGCAACGACCCATTGACATGCCGCTAATCTGCCTGAGCTGAAGCCTTTCTGGACCCATCTTCTACCCTCCCGCCGCTTCCATTCTACCTATACTCTTTTAAAATCTACCGACCTCGATCTTTCATTTTGACTTCTTTTTTTCATCATACATCAATCCAGCTTCTTTACATTCTAGTTCGTTTATCGAGGCCAAGCAGCAAATATGAATCTCGAGATTCGGAACGTCGCTCACGCCATCTATAAGAGGGCCGTTGAGGAGACTCCTGATCGACCCGCGCCGCCCGCGTGGAGTATTGCAGTCTACATTGCCAACTTCCTCGTCTTTGTTCCCCTCATTCTCTGGGTAAGAAGCGCCCTCTCTGTCCCCTTTGCGTGTTCCTCATTGCCAGTTCGGCTCGACTAATACTAGAGCTCGCAGACGGTCTACACTCTCCATCAGGTCTACCCTATCTTCGCCATCGTCGAGGATGAGAACCCACCCGCCTACGACCCCGTCGACCTTGCCGAAGACGATGGTATTATCCCCTCTGCCGGCCCCGAGGCGCGCGCCGACGGTCCCGTCCCGATGAACAAGGCCATCACCGGCGGCCGCCCCATCACTGTGACCTCTTCCCTCCGCTCCATCAACCGCCTCCTGAAGACCCACGGCGGCTTGCGCGCGAACTTCCGTGGCTTCTCGGCCTACTTGGTCCAGGCCATCGCCACGAGCGCCCTATTCGGCATCTTCTCCAGCTTCCTGCCCGGCATCCTCGCCTCTGTCGCAACCCTCCTCGCCGCCCTGTCCCTCGTCCAGCTCAGCACCGCCTGGGTCCACATCGTCATCACCCCACCCAGCTCCCAGTACTTCTGGCAGCGCCTGCCGTCCTTCAAGCGCACTTTCAATGCCACCGCCCGCCCCGTCACCGCCTACTGGCTGTCCGAGCAGGTCGCCACCTGGGTCCCCATCGCCATCGGCTGGGCCATCGGCATGGACCTGCCCAACATGCAGTTCGGCAAGCCGTCGACCGTGTCCGAGCCCCACGCATCCGATGCCTGGAAGAGCATCGTCGTGACCATCATCAGCATCGCCTTCCAGGTCACCATCGTCATCCCGGCCCACGTCGTCCTCGTCCGCGTCCAGGCCTCGCTCCTCCCCGAGGAGGCCAACACCATCATTCCCTTCGACCGCTCGTTCCGGGGCAAGGTCGAGCCCCGCGTCGTCGGCGGCAAGGGATACGCCACCATGGACGACGCCTGGAGCGGCTTCTCCCGCGCCGCTTGGAAGCGTCTCGTCATCCTCTACGCCAAGATCTTTGCCACCACTATTGCTGTCTTTTTCTTCATCACCGCAATCCTCATTCCCCAGATCATCCTCATCGGCTCGCTCGCGAAATAGACCGCTGGTCCAAGTTCGTTGCTGGCTTAGCTCAAGCCCGCCGATACTCGTCTGGAAAATATCAACTCAACGTCTTCTTGTGAAAATCCGCCATCAGACTTACCTCAACTTGACGCGGTGGCTTGTTTCCTTAATCTCTAGTCACCTACTTGTGTAGAAGCTGCTGGGTTGACGCAGCGTGGCGTTGGCCTGGTCCCCCCTTGTTTAAATTGCCATTCTGTTCAATACATCTATACCACATGTCCCAATCAGATAGCAAAAATTGAACATGAACGTTTCGCAGCCATCGGTATTAGCAGCCAGTCTTCTTTTCTACTAGCGTCATTAACCGTCATACGTCTTGGATTTCATAAGTGGCGACGTCCGTGTCTTGACACCAACGCCCTCCCAGACTATGCAATAGCAGCAACCCTTATTGTCAATCGGCCGTTCCTCTCATCCAGTCGTGGTCTCCCTCTCCGTCCGTCCACGGCCGATCTGGCCCGTCGCCTGCCCTGCTTCCACACGCCTGGTGAGTCTGCCACCAAACGCCGTCTGGTCATTTGCGGACGACACCCTCCATAAATGCCATTCGTCACCCCCACACACCCCCAACCAACCACTTACTCCCCCCTTGACCAAAAATGACAAGAGACCACCTAGAAACTGCCTCAAAGCAAATCCAAGAGCAAGGCAAACCCAACCGAAGAGAGGAAGAAGTAAAGGTCTACGTTAAAGGACACCGTTTCCCCTTCCCAGCACTTATGCTGTGTCGTCCAAATCTGCACTCATAGTCTTTACCGGGTTATTTTAGTTCTTTCTTCCAATGTGCCGAGTTAAGCAAAAGGGGAGAACTTTCTGCCAGAAATGGCGGGCAGTGTAGTCTTAGTAACAAAGGCGATAGGGAACTGTGCCGCCAGTATCAGCACAGCAGGGGTATAACGGTCTAGTCTGCGCCAGGCTATCGCCTGTCTGTCTATTGGGAGAATGAGATGCTGCACTGCCTGAACGGTATGCTCGATAGCACGAGATCAAGGATTCAAGCGTAAAGGTGGGCGCAGTGAAGCAGTCTTAAGACTTCTGGGAGAAAAACCAACTGCTGCGCTTGCTGGAACTGCCCTCGTTCTGCTGAATGCTGTTAATGACGGGGATAGATGGCCCCTGGTTGTCGCCACCACCGCCACGGAGAGGCTTGGCAATACGGCTGCCGGCGTTGGTGAAGCTGAAGCCGCCGAGCGAGGGAGAGTTCAGGCCGCGGGTGCTGCCGGCCTTGGCGGCCTCCAGCCTCTCCTTGACAGCAGCGAGCTGGACTTCAAACCTACAAGGCACCAGCCGTTAGCAATCAGTCCAAATATGAGATAATGCGTAGAGAAAGGGGACAGGAATGGGTGACAAGCAGGGGGAAGGGGGGAGCCGTACTTGTGGTTTGCAGATGCCATCTTCTCCTGGCTATCCTGTAGCAGGCTCTCGAGGCTCTGGATGCGCTCGTTGCGAGCAATGAGCTTGCGCTCAGCAATAGCGACCTCCTTCTTGAGCGCCGAGTTCTGCTCGACGAGCTGGCGCTGAACCTGGGTCAGCTGCTCCAGGTTCCTCTCGAGGAAGGCCATCTTCTTCTGCTGCGCCCGGTTGTTGGATGACCGGAGCACGTTGTTATATTGCTCTCTCGTCTCGTCGAGCGAGATCTCAAGCTCGACCACACGCTCGCAACGGTTTTGAAGGTCGCGCATGAGGCTCTTCTTCATGATGTCGAACTCAGCAATCTGTTGCTGGATGGACTTGCCATTGGCCATGGGTGCGGCAGTGCCGGCCTTGACTCTTTGCTGGAGGTCCTCGATAAGGGCCCTCATCTTCGAGTTCTCGGCAGCCTTCTGCACGATCTCGGCCTTCAGCTCGTCCACGAGCTCCAAGGAGGTGGTCTGCTTGTTGGAGTAGGCGCTCTCCAGACGAGCCTTGATCTCCTCGACGTCGTTCTCGCCCAGGTTGCGGGTAAGAAGTTCCTCGTACTCTTGCTGGAGAGACTGAAGGCGGTCCTCGAGCTCGGCTCTGCGGCGAGCGTCTGCCTCGGTGGAGGAGGCGCTGTAGACGGACAGCTCGGCTTGTCTCACGATTCCTTGGATCTCGATGAAACGGGTCTTGAGCGCCTCAAGTTCGTCAGGGTTGACGACTTCGCCGGTAGAGCTGATCTCGTGCAGAGCCTCCAGTTGGGCAATAGCCTCCGCGATGGCTTTTTCGTTGTCGCTGAACACGTCAGCGCCGAGATCGAACCCGGCCATCATCTTGGCCATTTTCTCAGCCTTCTTCTTTTCCTTCTCGTCCAGAACCGCGCTCGTCTCCTTGGCGCTCATCTTGACGTCGAGAAGCTGCTGCTTGACCTCATCAAGTTCTGTTGTCAGCTCGGCATTCTGCTCCTTGAGTGCGTCCATGGTGATTTGTGCCTCCTTGCCCTCGAAGCTCAGGCGCTCAAGCTGCATTTTGACCTCGTTCACCTCGGCGTGTAGCTTCTCATTCTCTTTGCCCGTCTTGGCATCGTGTTCCTTGAGATAGGCGAGCTCCTCCTTGGTCTCACGAAGCGCCTTGTCTGTCGTGTTGTACTGGCTCTCCTTTTCGGCGAGCTGGTCCTGAAGCTCGTTCTCGCGACGCAAGAACTCGTCCCGCTCGTCCTTGTCCAGAGGCAAGCTTGGTGTTCCTGAGCGCTCTGAGATTGCGGGTGTCTCTGATCTACTTTCGGGCAACAAGCGGGAAGGTGTCGACGGACGGTGTGCTTTTGCTTCTGCCTTGGCTCCTGTGACTCCATCGGCAGACAAGGGGGCCACCCACTTCTCTTTGGGAACAGATTCACCAGCACGCCACATATGAACCTCACCCTCCAAGTTCGAGAGGTAGGTCTCGAAGGTCGAGATTTGGCCTCTGGCCTTGCCAAGCAAGGCCTTGAGCTCGGCAGGACTAAGCTCAGCGTTGACCTTGGCCTTGTTCTTGATCGCCTTCGCGCGGGTACCGAATCGGAGGGTGCTGAGGGTTTCGGCGTCGTTGTAACTACTGGGCGAACAGTTGATGATGAGTGTTGTCCGACTGTTACCGCCAAGAGATTCTTGCAAGATACGGGTCAACTTCGAGTCTCGGTAGGGAACGTGAGAGGATCTGCCGTCGGTCAGGGCGTTGATGACCATTCCGAGAGCACTCAAACTCTTGTTGATCTTCTTGGCCTCCTCGAGCGTCTGACCACTGGCTCCTGTCTTTCCAACTTTTTCGCTACCGGCCAAATCGACCAAGAAAAGCTGGCCACTCTTTGCCGACCCTGTCTCGACGTTTTTCTGGGTGATGGTGACGACGAAGATGGAATGCGAACGAGAGGATTCCTGATTCATGTTGGTTGCAGCGACGGCACGGGCATTTCCACCTCTTCTCATGACCTCGTAAACTTCCTGGACGCTCGAGACGTAGACCTCCAGGAGACCCTTGACGTAGACACCACGGTTCTTCTCCTCGTGGACGGGAAGATTGTCGTTCTGGGGCGCCAACAGGTCGCGAATCCTCTCCATGTAGATTTCCATATAGCTGACTCGTACTGTGTACTCGATGGTGCTGGGGCTGGACATGATACTAGCGAATATCTGCTCGATGATACGGGGGATAACACCGCGGCCCTCCTCGTCATCGATGCTGGAGCCCATCATGGTATAGGACTTTCCGGCACCCGTCTGACCGTAGGCGAAGACCGTTCCATTGTAACCGTTGAGGATATCGTCGACAGTAGAGCGGATGGAAAAGTCGAAAATATCGGACTGCTTGCATTCCATATCGAAGACTCGGTCGAAGGTGAAAGAGCCCTGCGCCTCTTTCGACTAGAAGGGCCACTGTCAGCCTCTGCCTACATACAAAAACGGCTTCGAAAAGCGAACGGGAAGGCACTTACGTCGAGGGTACATGTGTCTTCGCCGTTAAAAGTGACAATAGGCTGGCCGCCCGATGCCAGTTCCACCTTGTTCTGTGGACGGAATCGGGCTACCACCTTGATGCTGTTTGCGCTAGACATGGCGACGGTAATTCAAACCAGCAGGCGTCAAAGCCTTGGTCATGGATTCCGATCGAGTGAAGTTGTTGCGCGAAGATGGGGGGGTTGAGTGTGGTTGCGACGAAGCACTCGGCGGCCGCAGCTCGGCAACAGAGGGGATTCGTGGTGAAAGGACACACACAAATAAGGCGGGATGAAATGACGGTGTGCAAATATGTGGGAAGGCTGCTATAATGGCATGTCGCAGGTTGTTAGAGAGCGGTGATGTAAGGTGAGAGAGGATGACGACAGCACAAACCAGCAGCGACAGCAGCCAGAGAGGCAGTCGGGAGGGGGGGGAAGCGAGAGAGAATAAAAGAAAAGATGTGGTTTGTATTGTTTGGGATTCGGGGTTGCCTTTGGGAGGGGGTTAAGATGCAAGTGACGGGGACGCGCTACGCTAGAAATCGCGTGGAATCCTTTGCTTGCAGCAAGGCGGTACCGGTACAGCACCAATGCGGCTACAGAGACGGAAGGTGATTGTGGCACCTACGCTCCACAGGGGCAATCACAAGTCAGTCAATTCATAGTCAGGCCCTGACGCCGGCCGCAGCAATGCACAAGCCCGCCTGAGGAAGTGATATGGGCCAATCCCATCCGGTCGAAACCACTTCCCGCTAGGTGGTTTCATCCCCACTTCACCACTCGAATATAGTTACTGGATGAATGCCTACTTTTCTACTCCCTACCCACCTACCATAGGTACCTGATGTTCCTGCTCAGATAGGTACCGGACAAGGTACCTACAACATGTTCCTCCTCAGTCCTCGCCCATGGTGGCACTGCACTTTTCAGTCTGCGGGGGTGAGCGAGTCCCTGTCCTTCCGCTGAAAAATACCAGCACACGCCGACCACAGGCGGGACAGATGGATGGGTCTAGCGCATTACACACTAATTAGAGGGGTCATTGGCCGAACACGCACGCGACAGTATCGCCGATGCAAGTAGTTTAGAGCTGGTGCAACGATTTCGAGTCACAACAGACTGTGTCCCTGGCACCTGGGTGGGCTACTCCGTTTTCGCACATGGATTCAAAACAAACAATGGGCTGCATATTGAAAAATAAATTTGGTATTTCGCTGTTGATGAGGTCCCAAATGCACTTCCCACGAACTCCCCTGCAAAAGCCAGATGAAGACGAACCTAACGTCACCGGCAACTGGTGACTCGACAGAGAAAAGCAAAACGCTCGACCGCGAAACGCCTATCGCAACACGACGTCGCCCGCCCCCAAGCCGTAAGGATAGGATAGCACAAGCCGAAACGCCAAATGTGCCCCCCCACTTCCACTTCATCGGGTACCCCAGCTACTTAATGCGAAGCAAATCAAGGATTCTGTCTGGTCGATCCTGGGTTGCCGCTCACGTAATTAGTCTGTCCCCAGTGTAGTACTCATTCGCCGTCCCAGTTCAGCCCTGCGACCTGTTCCCATAGGGCCATCGCCTGCTCGAGGTAGAGAGGACCATGTTGTTCGTAAAAGTCGTATGTGTTCCTTTTGTTGTTGGTATCGTTATCATCTAGTCTTCCCAGCTCTTCTCAACCGTCTCGCGAACCCGCTTCGTATACTCCTTGCGGTTGTCCTTGTAAAGATTCGACGCCTCCACGTTCGCGGGGGAACCGGTGTTTGGGTCGTTAAGCAAACTGTTGAAGCGTTAGCTCGGACTTTGTCACCGCCTCGCGAATCGTGAATCCGCAGTGCCTGGCTCGTTGACTCACCTCTGGATACTTGTCAACACCGCGGCAACGTCGTATGTGGGACTCCATCTGTTCTGTAGGATATCCAAGCAAAGCTCTCCCGTGGCATAGACGTTGGGATGGAACATCTGGCTGATGAACTTGACCGCGGGCGGCTTGTTGGGATACTGCTCCTCGAATTGCATCACGAGTCTGAATGTTCCATCCTCAAAAGGCGTGTCGGCGGGTCCGATGATGACGGCGTTCCTGCAAAGGTTTGTGTTAACTTATTTCCTGGAGGCTCCTTGCAGATTCGAGGCGTATACGAGCATACCAGGTCATGACGTTGTCGGGGACAGGAGAGGCAGAGACGCCGGCAGGAGGGTCGGTCTGCATGCGCTGCTCGATGTGTCAGCATTTTTGCTGGAATTCGAGATGCATGTGCATCGTGACTGACCTTGAAGTCGCGCATCAAGCGGCGGCGGGCGGCGGTCGACATGGTGGCGGTCGGTCGGTCGGTCGGTCGGTTACTGCTTACCAAGACTGGTAGGGTCACAAGATAGCCGTCACTGGAAGACTGATGGATGGTTTAAAGTGCGGGCGGGTAATCTGGGTAATCTGGAATCCTAGATGGCGTTCAGGAATGTTTGAGTTTTGCAATCCGCGTGGTCGAAGTCTGAAGATAAATGATGGAAGAACTGGCGAGATAAAACGTTTGGATGGTTCACAGTCCCGGGAAGCAGCTCGGCTCCACCATCACCGCCTTCCGCTTAGGCCAAAAGAGCGGGTCTAGTGTTCGAACCAATCACGACGGCAGGGGCGAAGCGCGAATCAGACTAAACCAAGCCAGCTGTGGAAGTGCTGCCACCACTTAAGGCCTGCCTGCATTGGGAACACACGGCTGGCGGCGCCACTCTTCAATGACGCTGTGCGAGTCTTGGACTGGACTTTTACTTCCTCCCCCTTTTGTTCCGTGTCCTTTTCCTTTTGAACTTGCTTACTCAAGGGAGCTTTATGTATTGGCTGTCGCTTTGTAATGCTGCTGTTTAGGCAGTCGAGACTCGCCGGCTTTAGAATAAGCGTCTGCATTTCTTGCTCCTGAAATGCAATTAGCCATCCATGTACTCTCCCGCTGCGCGCTGCAACTACTTGCATGCAAAATGCGATCCGTCACGTTTTCTAAGGTTATTATGTCAGCGGCACGACTGCCGCCACAAAACTGATAAGCATATATGCGACGTTCCAAGAAATGGATTCAGACGAGGTGCAGTGGTGACACCGCTGTCGGAGCCCGTCTCTGGCCTGACGTTTTCGCGCGGAATTAGGCCCTTACATACTCCCACGGCCCGGGGTGGGGGGTCGGTTCCCCAGAGGCCTGCACATCGACCTGGGGGGATTCGGGTGACCTCACAGCTGCATTCCTTACTGTGAAGCTCGGCCCCGCCCGTGCCACCGCCCCCCCTCTTAAGCCGAGGAAGACCGCAGGACCTGGGGTAATTATTACCGTCCTGCGCCATCCACATGCTTGCTATCCATTCCTCTCGAATTGTGAAGACGTTGTCATCTTAACGTTCCTGTTCACGTTTGTAAGGTCGTCTCGATTCTCCTCTCGCCGTTGTCATTATCTCGTGCTACCTGCTGCAAACATATACCAGTCGTCACACTCATCATCATGTTCTCGAGACAGTCATCACGGCTCCCCAGCCAATTCGCCAGGCAAGCGGCGGCCCGCCAATTTTCCACAAGAGCTGCGCTTAGGCAAGAGGTCCGGGATGCATACATCCTCAGTGCATCGAGAACGCCGACAGCAAAGGTAGCCAACCGCTAGCAAGTCAGTCTAGATCCGGGTCGGTCACTAACTCGGGCATTAGTTCAATGGCTCGTTCACCAGCGTCTCGGCACCACAGCTCGGCGCCGTCGCCATCAAGTCCGCCCTCGAAAAGTCAAAAGTACCCGTCGATAAGATCACCGACGTGTACATGGGAAACGTGCTGCAGGGATCTGTTGGGCAGGCGCCTGCTCGCCAGGCCCTGATCTTTGCCGGCCTCCCGTCGAGCGTCGAGGCCATCACCATCAACAAGGTCTGTGCTTCTGGTCTGAAGGCTGTCGTCTTCGCTGCGCAAAACATCCAGCTGGGTCTGGCCGAGGCGCAGATTGCCGGCGGCATGGAAAACATGACGAGGGTCCCATACTACGTACCTCGGTCGTCCAGCTTGCCGCCGTTCGGCCATGTCAAGATGGAGGACGGCCTGATCAAGGACGGTCTGACCGACGTCTACGACCAGTTCCACATGGGCAACTGCGCCGAGAACACCGCCAAGAAGTACGAGATCACTCGCGAGATGCAAGACCAGTACGCCATCCAGTCGTATGAGCGCGCTCAGGCAGCGTGGAAGGCCAACGCCTTTTCCGAAGAGATCGCACCCGTGACCGTTCCCGGAAGGAAGGGCAACACCGTTATCGAGGCCGACGAGGGCTATCTCGACGTCAAGTTCGACAAGGTCCCCACGTTGAAGCCCGCGTTTGTGCGCGATGGCACCGGCACTGTCACTGCCGCCAACTCTTCTACGCTGAACGATGGCGCAAGCGCGCTCGTGTTGGGTAGCAAGGAGATTGCGCAGCAATACGGATCAGGCTCCCGTGTGCTGGCCAAGATTTGCGGGTCGGCCGACGCCGCTGTTGACCCGGTGGACTTCCCCATTGCCCCAGCCAAGGCGGTTCCCATTGCGCTCAAGAGAGCCGGCATTACCAAGGACCAGGTTGCCGTCTGGGAATTCAACGAAGCCTTTGCGGCGGTCATCAAGGCTAACGAAAAGGTAAGTTTGTACAGTCCGTCGCCGCGCGGCTCAGCTAGTTGCTCACTTGTACTGCACAGATTCTCGGATTGGAGGGTGCCCGCGTCAACCCTCTCGGAGGAGCCATTTCCCTCGGCCACGCCCTGGGAAGCTCCGGATCGAGGATTCTCGTCACCCTGCTTCACCAGCTGAAGGTTGGCGAATACGGCGTCGCTGCGATTTGCAACGGAGGCGGCGCGGCCACTGCCATTGTCGTGCAGCGCGTCGAGTCTGTGTAAAGGATGGGAGATGGGATGGCACGCCAGGATGGTTCCAGGCTACGCGCCGGCCGAGCATAATAGGAAGACTGCATGTACGCTAAACTCTCAGTGACTTGGAGCCGCTTTCCCGCTGAGATTGCGGTGACTGTGGCGGGATTATAGGCTCGACGTGTCCGGCGAGGCAAATATGTACAGCTCGAAATGGGCCAGGAGGGAAAAGTGTATCGTCTATGGGACCATCGTTAAATGTTTTCTGCCTCGCTCTGAGAACCAGACCCACGTTGCATGTGAAATTAAAGGTGAAAAAAAGCTCAAGAAACCACCAAAATCCGTTCGCGTCGGGTCGGGGTGCCCCGGTACGGTGCCGCGACCTCACCGAGCACGCACCCCTGCTCCCCGCATACCGAAGAATCCACCTCTCACCTCACCTCACCTCACCTTAAGCTCTCTCTCACCTTGAACCTGTACCCTTCGTCGACTCTCAGCACGACCCGTGGGGTATCACCCACGTCTCACCCCAGCGCTCACTCCGCACCCCCTTAGCGTACTTGGACCATACCGCCTCTCTCAGTCTCCCGCCTACAAAAGCGGCGCCGACGATGTCCCTCCTAATCCAATTCCTGACACAAATCCGCACCTTCGTCCGCGCCCAGAACAGCGACGAGCTCCGCAACTGGCTGCTCGTCGAGCCCAACGCGAACCAGCAATACCATGCTCTCGCCTCGGAGCTCAAGACGCAGTTCCGTTCCTCGCCGCACACCAACGGCAGCGGAGGCAGCGGCAGCACCAGTACGGCCCTCGAGAACACGATTGAGAAATGCCTACCGGAGGAGGACGACGTACCCGAGGGTCAGGGCTCGCCATGGCCGGGCTTCGTGACTTTTATGAAGGACTACATGCTCTTTTGGCGCGATGTCAACTATGACGACCTTTTGGGTGCGCATACGCTGCTCAGCGGGCTGGTGAAGTGAGTTTTCGCATGCCCTCTACGTGCCGCCCTCAACCTCCACTCTGGATGACCACCCCCAAGATGCTGCGCCATCCGCTGAACGAACGCACGCGACTAACATCCCCCACAGCTCTTGCAGCACGGCCTTCGCTCACCCGACCTATGGCGGCATGCTCCTCAAGACGGCCATGTCGCTCTGCGAGTCCCTCGCGCGGCTGACCATGATGCTCTCGCGCCGCCCGGACCTGACACGGAACATCCGCAACGTCGACGCCGACGACCGCAAATCCATCGCCGAGTCCTCGGCCGAAATCATCCAGAAGATCTTCACCACCTGCCTGACGGACCGTTCCAGCGCGCGCTACAGCAAGCCCGAGGGCAAAAAGGTCGGCGTCTATATGTTCGCCAATCTCGTGCTGAAACTTCTCTTTGCTGTGAGTCTTACTTCTCTTCACCTCTCTCTCACAAACATATATATCATGCCTCTTGACACCACATCACATATATTGCTATGAAACATGTAACAAATCCGCTGACCGCCGACAGTGCCGGCGAACGCACCTCGCGAAGCAAATTTTCACAAACATCTCGACAAACTCCCCGCCCCTCTCCCTCTACCCGGCCGCCCAGCGCGTCACCTTCCTCTACTACCTGGGCCGCTTCAACCTCGCAAACTGCCACTTCCTCCGCGCCGCCCTCTGCCTCGAGGAGGCCTACCTCCAGATCCCGCCCCCGCTGACCTCCCACCGCGCCCTCGTCCTCTCCTACCTGATCCCCAGTAACCTCCTCCTCGGCCGCCTGCCCTCCCAGCTCCTCCTCTCCCGCCCGGAAGCCGCCACCCTCGCGCCCGTCTATCACCCCCTGGCCCAATCCATCCGCCGGGGCGACTTCGTCCTCCTCCAGCACACCCTCGCGCAGCACGAAAAGTACCTCTTTGACAAGGGCCTCCTCCTTCTCTTGACCCACCGCCTCCGCCCCCTGCTCTGGCGCTCCCTCGCGCGCAAGACCTTCCTCCTCACATACGCCCCGGGGCCGGACGACGCGTCCTCCACCGCCACCGCGACGAACCGCCGCGCCGCGACCCTCGACCTCGCCGACCTGCACACCACGGCGTCCTACCTCCAGCACCGCCTCGAGGGCTACGTCCCCTCCAAGCCCGCGTCCTCCTTCTCCTCCACGCCCGCCTCCCCGGCCTTCCTCGCGGCGGTGTCCCACGAGTCGGCCTCGACCCTGGTCCCGCCACCCGGCGGGCCCCGGAAGCTCCGCCCCAACGAGGGCCTCATCTGGGGCAACAGCCCCGTCGAGATGGACGACGTCGAGATGAACGTCGCGGCGCTCATCCAGCTCGGCTTCATGCACGGCTTCGTCGCCCACTCGCAGGGCCGGTTCGCCGTCATGGGCGCCACCAAGAAGAGCCCCGCGCTGGCCGGGTGGCCGACCCCCTGGACAGCGGTCCGGGAGAGGCAGTACGAGGAGGATCTGGACCTCGACCATGTGCCCGGGTGGGTCAAGGGGTGAAACGGGACGAGATTGGCATGATTGCGGGACTTTTTTTCCTTTTTTTTTTTTTGGCTCAAGATCAGGGATCCTAGGAGAGGGAAGGTTACAAAAACAAGAAAAGGAGGTTCTAGGTAGAGATGTGCTTCGCGTGGGGGAAAAGAGAAAGAAATGATACCCTGTTCACAGCTTCCCTTCACCCTCTGCCTCGAGCTGAGCCACGCGGTCCCCTGATGGTATACCGGCGTTCGCCACACCCTGCCTGCCCCGACTCCACCCAAGAAAGCTTCACTGTCGCGTTGGACATGCGGCAAGCGCACCTGATTGCCAGGAACCTATTGACGAGTCTCACGTGCGATTGGATGTTGGGCATAGCACCAGGCGTAGCTTTCGGACAACAACTGTTGATGTGACGTGTATTTCACTGGTTGTTTGGGCCATCTAGTCAAGCGGCAGGCCCTATAACATCTGTTCCCCGTGCGAATCTGAGCGGAGCCGGACGATCTAGAACAAGGCACAGGGCCGATGCTCAGGAAGGCCATCGCCTGGCTCGTCCACAAACCTCACCACCTCTTATGTCAACTCCTTCACTAAGCAGGGCTCATCCACAATACAACCCTTCAAATCTCCAATCCCGAGCCCTGCGTTAAAAAGTCCTCCCCCGTAGAACGGGATTTTTCCAGTCCAAGATACCTCATCCCCTTCATGTCATGACTAATGTTTCCATTCCGCATAGAATTCTCTCCACATATCCCTCCACGTATTCTTCCAATATATATGTTAAAAAAGAAAAGAAAAAAAGTAATGCGTGCATAAATGGGTATAGATGAGAAGCAAACCAATCCAAAAGAGAATATGTAAAGTGCCCCTCGTCAGAGGAGCCGAGCAGAAGGTACCCGAAAGAAAGCTTTGCCTGCTCATGCCGTGGGCACGAGATCGCTGAGACAATAAACACTAAATCGTCGCGGTCGGTTATGCCGCGAGCTCCCGGTATGTACGTCCAGATAAGTCGCAAATGATGAATGTGCCATCTGTTGCCGGCGTATATATAAAACTTGCCGCATTGGTCGTAAGCGGCGGTTTGAAGCGAAGAAGAGCCAGCAGCACGATAGCGTACAGGACAAGCGTGCTTGCCCGTGGTTTGAAAAGGTTACATCCGACTGAGTGGGCTGGGTCCGAGACGTTGGGGTGTCGGAGGTTGGGGTGACAGCAAAAGAGGGATGGCGCCGTGTCGTCGTTGACGAGCGTAGACGTTGAAGCGAAGAATGGGCTGCTGCTGCTGGCTGGCTGGGAAGAAGCGAAGGCGTACGACTGACGAGAAGTCCCCATCAGTACAGGAAAGTGGCTGCAACAACCGCAACGATCAGGCCGGCAACAGCACCACCACCTTGCTTAGCACCTTCGTTCTCCTTCGAGGTGGTCGCAGGCGCAGACTCTTCCGTCACGGTGGCAGCGGCCGGCTTAGAAGTCGTCACCTCGGAATCGATGGACGTCGTTGAGTTGTCGTTCTCATGGAAAATACCGGGGATGACAGTAGGAGTCGCAGTCTGAGAGTGATCAGAAGCAGAGCTGGAGGGTTTGACACTGGGGCTCTTGGACGTTGGCGGGGCGGCAGAAGACAACGACGGGGTCGGTGTTGGAGTCGGGGTGGGCGTGGGCGTGGGAGTAGGCGTGGGCGTCGGGGACGGCGTGGGCTTGGCCTCCATGATCTGAACCTTGTCGTCCTTTTTGTCGTCCTTCTTGTCATCCTTCTTGTCGTCCTTGTCATCTGATTTACCACCGCCGGAACCGTCTAGAGGGAAGACGACAATGTGAGCCTTCTTCCCCTTGGGGACAGTGACGACGCAGTACTTTGCGTTGCCGGCGCCGGTGCCGGCAAGGTTGCTGAGCACATCGCCAATTGCGCTGGAAGAGGGGTCAATGGCGCAAGGCGTGCCGTTGCAGCCTCCTTCGGGGCATTCGATCCTGACGCCATACGTTGGCTTCGTGTTCTTGAGTGCCGAACCCTCCCAGATGGGGTTGTAGCCAAGAGTGACAAAAGTGCGACCTTGGCTATCCTGGTTGGCGCCTGCAACGTAGGCAGCCCAGTTACCGACTGCCTTGGACGAGTCGCCCCAGATGCAGCCCTCATCGGTAACACCTGGAGGGTTGACGTAGTAGCTGGCTGGTCTTAGTACTGGTGTTTCTCCTCGAGGGGGGGCTTGGGAAAGACTCACTGAGCAGCTGTGCCGCACCAGTAGCTGGGGTCAGGGACAGCAAGGGTGATGGACTTGTCAATGACGCTAGGAATGAGCATGGCCTCGTTGCCGGGCAGAACAGTCTGGCAGAAAGACAAGGTCCTTCCACATTCGTTGTAGACCTCAACAGTGCCAGCGCCTTCGACGCAGTAGGGTGAATTCTTGAAGGGCTTCACGGCCTTGCCGTCAGGGCCGCAGAGGAGGCCACCGTTCTGAGTTGGTCAGTCATTGAACCCGACCATGATAACATGAAAAACTCTCACCATTGAAGACGGGTACGTGTAAGACGAGCCAGGCTCCCATTGCGCCATGACTTTCCCGGGCCTGCAGGCGAACGGGCAGTAGCTGCCTTCCACACAAGTCTGATCAGGACTCATGGCGAAGCCGTTGTTGGAAGCGCCTGGCACGTGGACCAGGTCACTATCACTGGGCAAACTGCAGATGGCCTTGCCGTCGGAGGTCCTCTGCACGAGGGCCCTCTCGGCAAGCTTCTCGGTCTTCTTGGTAAGCCTGAAGGCATCCTTCAGCTTGTGAAGGTGACGGTGAGAGCCATCATTCGCTTCGGCGGGTTGGGCGGACAGCAGGACCAAGGCTGAGCCGAGGAAGGCCTGGATAGTAGAGAGCTTCATCTGCGAAGCGGGGTCTCGAAGAGAGTCGATGTGGTATCCTCCAGAGATGAATCAAAAGCAAGAGCCAAGTCTTGAAAAGTTGACGGGTGGCGCAGCGAGTTGGTGAACAGCGGCGGTTGTAGTTTGAGCGTCGGGTTCCAGTGCTATAACATCGATACAGGGAAATCAAGTAGCAACAGCGCGCGCGCGTGTTGGATTCGTAATGAACGTGATTCCTTCAGGCGTGGAAGGGTAGAGACAGCGAATGTCGGTGTAAAGAGCGGAACGTCTCCAAATCAGAGACTGGGCAAGGCGTAAGGATACGGTGCAAGGACAAGAGAGAGGAAGAGGAGAACGAGCGAGGGTGGAGGTGGCAGGATGGGTCGACGATGAAATGAGAGAGGGTAATGATGGGAGGGGGTTACCAACCCAGCCTGGGGAACATTTGGCCACCACCCGGTCTACCGTACTCCCCACACTACGGAGTACTGACTACTACTGACTGGGCCGTGAGCAGAGGCATAGAGAAGCGAATACAACCTTGGGCGCGATCCCCTCCCCCCTCCCTGCTGGCTAGACTAGACATGGCAGAACCGGAACGGGGAGGACAGCCGATGGTTCGAGCAGGCCTCCTTTGAGGGGCGGGCACAAGGGTGCTGGTTGGTCATGGCGACATTGAGGCGGTGGGTAAAGACTGAATAGTAGTAATCGCAGTAACAATGCTTGGCGGCCAGACCGGGGTAAGCAGTCGAGCCACGATACTGACGCTTGGCGGTGCTGAAACCCAAGACGCGAAGAGAACAAGTCCAAGGATTCGAGGCCTTGGGGGAAATGAGATTATGAAAAATGGCACCTCAGACGGGCTCGCCAATCAGACTTGGCCATCATCTCGGCAAAGCTTGACTGATCCTTCCAAGCAACCAATGAGGGTGACCGTGCGATCGAGCCGTTGTTGGCGTCTGGAGCAAACGAAATGAGGGCACGGGCTCCAGCGGGACCGAGGCTAGTAAGGCGGGTACGTACCTGATGTCAGTAGACTCTAGTACCTGCATAAGTATGCATATCTCCGCACATTAGCCGCGAAGCCATGCACACTTCCATGGCCCTACGGGTCCCTGATTGGTCGGTCTGCTGAGAAAACGACAGTGGAAAAGGGGTAGGTTGACTCGGTAGAGACACCAACGCAGCATTTGGCACTTGCCATCACGCCGTTGGACTAGCGAGGCAAAGGCGTTTCCTTTTTGGGCGAGCAATCAAGACGATGCTTCTCACACCACTGACTGTTTGGGCGCGAAAAGCCAGAAGAAGCGAAGTCAATGGACAAATTGATTCGTCGGTAAGACAGAGAAGTATGCTGATGATGTCGAGAGAACCTGCCAGCCGAGAAGCATCGCACGCGCCCCTCGTCATCCAATCTTAACCTTTCAAGCTTAATTCCACGTTGACAGGCAAACGGGGTGGATGTGTATGGCAGCACGCCAGGAAATTAATTGATTTACTGTTGCGGTCGTTGTTTTCCTCTCTTGCATAAGGTTATAGCTATTGTGTACCTGTGCGACCTCAAGAGGGGCCGCCTTGGTTACGTACCTCTGTTTGTTGTTATTGTTGTTTTTTCCAGAATGTCCTTGTGCTGTGCCTCTATTGTTGTTGCTTTGTCTTCCTGATATTTTCTTCTTTCTTTTCCCCCCTTCTTGATGTCCTGTCCAGTCGCTGACTTGCTGTGCCCCCACCGCCTCCTGAGAACTAGATATTCCCGTTTGGGAACGTCGGACAGACGAGGTGGAAAAGGCCGCATAATCAATCATTCCTCCTCTGCCCCCTTACCCCCCGTCAGAAATACCCGCTACCACCATGAAACGGAACGCGGCAGCGCGCTCTTCCTCAGCTCTCCATAACGCCACATGCCTCCGGCGGCCTTGCCTACTGCTTCTGGAAACCCAAAAGCTCACGATGTCTGGAACAAGCTCCACCAGGTCGAGGCCTGGAAGACATGGGAAAGTGGGCCGCTCGCCTGTCCAAGTTTGAACTCTTCTCCTCGTCCAGCAAGCTCAGGCCTCGCGTCGCCTCGAGAAGGGAGGATTGTCTGTCGGTCGTTGCACCGCTTCACGTCACATACCGAAACATACTAGTGCTTTGTCGAACCTCGCCGACCTCCTTCGCCAAACAGGCCACCCCAGGAGGAGACGAACATCCCTTCCGCTTACAAGTTACGCCTACCCTAATGCTGAGCTTTGTCTCACAAGCCGGCGCACCATGCAAGGGAATGTGGGCGTCTTGCATGAGCCTCATGTCCCAAGTCCTCCACCATTCTCAACCCACGTGCTTTGTGCTCTGTGCTTTGTGCTCTGTGCTCTGTGCTCCGAAGGAAAAAGCCGAGCTAATTCTCCGATGGATCGACCTTTCAACAAGAGTGAGTCCCCATACCTCACAGCCCCCCTTTCTCCCAGGTAGGCGAGCCGACGGCAGAGGCGGTCCTGTTCCTGTCAGGCGTCACTGAAGGCGCCAAAGGCGATCTAGCGATGGTGGCCGAGCGATAAATCCAGGGCGGCATCGGTCTCTACATACGCCTAATAGTAGGACACTTTTGCCAAAGGGGGGGATTGCCGGCATGAAATGTGTAACATTGTGCTAGAGATACCATAAGCCGTACTTGCTGACTTGGCCAGACTTATCTATGCCACTATACAAAGCTTGTCGAAGGACCCGAGTTCTCAATCGACGTCTCCAACGTCGCAATAGAATAGACCGGATACTCGTCGTCATGTTTTTTCTTGTCCCGCAAGCAGTCAGACTTAGTTTTGTTTGAGCTATCAGCTATTAGTCATATTAGGTTCTTGTATTTTGACTTGTAGAATTGTAAGATGAAGGCAGGATCTCAGACTCGGCACCAGACGTTGCCTTCAGGTAATCTCCGCTTGGAGTTGGGCCGCGCATCTTCTCGGGGGTTTCACTTAATTTGTCGTTTCGTTTAATTGCGGTTCGAGCTTCGGCCATGGATCGACGCGTGACTGGTTCACAAGCTTTTTACATGCCAGCCACCAAACCAACTACTCACCAGCCGCCATGTACGTAACAGATTGGACAAAGATATGAAACGTAGGCCAACACTTGAAGTTCGCCTTCTGAGTAAATCCGTGAGTGGAGGGTGCCACGCGATATGGGACGACAACGCTGTTTCTCCGCATGGGAGGATCCGGCCCAAACGATCCGACGGTTCAATCAGATAGTTTGAGCAAAGATTGCTCCCTTGATAGACGGCTTGGGTGAGTGACACACGGAGCGGCGGCGGCATTGCATCAAGGAATGTGCCCACCTCGATGTGCGTATATTTTCAAGGCGACATGGAAGCCTCAGAACGCTAATGGAGACTGTTCCTGATATGATCGGTGCGTAGTAGGGGTCTGTTGGTGATCGGCCATGAGCCAGGAGAATGGAATTCGGTCAAAGAAACAATCGCCAGCGAGCCGAGAAGCACAGCTTTATATGGCAATACTTCAGGATATTAGCTGCCAGTATGATTGTAGTTGTGACATGATTGTCAGCCATGAAGGATGATATAGGTTCAGGGAACCAACACAGTACTCGGCGATATGTCATAAATGATACTATACTTCCTACCTCTACATCAAACGGTCTTCAACTTTTTTCAAACGAAACACAGGATTGATAGGTCTCTGCAATGAAATGGAATGTAGCTGTAGTGGCATTTCACTCGTCCTCGACCCGATTCATGGGAAGTTGAGCCGTCGCTGGCCCATTTAAAGCTGGACAACTCATTCGGCATGATTCTGCCGCGACCCTGGCTATTGGCATGAATACGGTGAGAAGTCGCTTATTCGCAGACAAATTTCAGGACATGTCAATGTTCGCCTAAGATTGGTAGCGCTGGAGACGATCGGGTTGGGCGCCAATGGACGGCGAAATATCGTCGCCTTCAGTGCCGCTCATGGATCCCCTCGACCCGCGCGCATTGGTTTTTGTCGACTACGGCGATGGGTTCCGTCTCGACAGAGTCAATGAAGTTAACATAACTTCATACACCCCCGCCAAGAATGATCTCTTCCAGTATGATGCGGTTGAGGTGGGGAACCCATCCAGGTCTGAGCACTTCCTTAAGACCTACTTCAGCGCTCTAGGTTGCTGATGAGGTATTCGCTGCCGAATAAACACTTGACGGTGGCAAAAATCAACATAGATCTAAGTCGGCCCTCATTCAGTTATAAGTTACAGCTGCTGCAGTCTTTGCCAGGAAGCACAACGTGCAGGTCCCCAGGTAGAAGTGCAACACCTGCCTACTACCGAGGTGACTTGATCAGGATGTTTTCATCTTTTATGGCATTTATATAGGTCCTTCTCGGAGACACATTCCGTCCATTGTATGTGTAAGTGGAAAGCTATGCGAAGCGCCTTTTGTCTTTAATACACGATATCCTAGAAGCCTTTGCTTACTGGTGCAGGAAGATAATTGCGTATCAACGACGTACATGCTGCTATACCCAGACGCTGGCCCGGTCAGTGAATGTTGTTTTTGAGCAACTGGTGTGTCTAGCGCCTGTTTTAAGTTCCGGAATAAGCAAGCTGAGTGATTGGAGATGACGGCCTCGGGTCGTAAACCCCCGACGTATACATATCTGCAGAAGCCGGCTGAAGGGACGATAGTCTACTTAGACTATCATGTCGTTACAGTCAATTACCAGATACGCGCCCGCTTCTTCCCAATCGGTGCGAGCATCGGGCGTCCCGTTCGTTGCGACGAATTCGGCGTCAACCTCAAGGGCGAACGGCGGCATTTGTGCCGGCCTCCAACGTTGAGATGGAGAACTGTCTGAGGTTGCATTGACGAATTGGAGTCTCGAGATGCCGCTCGGATCAGCATCTCACCCGCATGCGATGCTGTCATGACTCCAACCACCCCACGTTTGAGATCGGCGAGAATGCCGCTCGACTGTCTCGGTAGTCCATCTCCCGAGCCAAGAAGCCATGCCACGGCAGTTTCCCCTCATTCCCCCTTCCCCCGCCTTCATCCCCACGGGGTAATGGATCCCTCTTGTACAAAAAGGGCATCCCCGAGCTATTCTCACGGGGAACACTCTTCAAGGTCGTCCCTCGCTCCTCTCCATCATATCCCATACCCTGTCCCATCTTAGTGTCCGTATAGCGGGCACTCCGTCGAGATGGACGCCAATAAGCCAAGCATAGAACAAGACGAGAACGTCGTCAAGGCCGACAATGTCAGCATCAAGCCCACGGCTGCGAACCCAACCCCCGTGGAATGGGCGCAGCACTTCACCGGCCAAGACGAGGCATGGCACAAAGCCATGGACAAGTCCCTCCTCAAGCGCGTGGACCGGCGCCTCATGCCGACGCTCGTCGTCATGGTGAGTCGCATAATCAACCCGCCGGGTCGCCTGGCAAGCAGAGACATTTCCATCCTGACCGCATGTCCAGTACCTCCTCAACTTCCTTGACCGCTCCAACCTCGCTCAGGCCCGGCAGGGTACCCTCGAGAAGGACCTAGGGATGACGGGCACCGACTTCAACCTCGCGACCTCCATCTTCTTCGTCGGCTACCTCATCATGCAGCTGCCTTCAAACCTGCTCCTGACGCGCGTGAGGCCGTCCTTCTACCTGGCGGGTTCGTGCTGTCTCTGGGGCGTCGTCTCGACCTGCAACGCCGCGGCGCACAGCTTCTCGCACCTCATAGTGATCCGCTTCTTCCTCGGCTTCGTCGAGGCGCCCTTTTTCCCGGGCGCCGTGTTCCTCATGAGCTCGTGGTACACGCGTGCCGAGCTGACCCGCCGGATCGCCTACCTCTACGCTGGCAACGCGCTGGCCAACATGTTTGGCGGCCTGCTTGGCGCGGGAATCCTCGGCGGGCTGGAGGGCGACATGGGTCTCGCTGGCTGGAGATGGCTTTTTATCATAGGTCCGAAGTTCCTGCACCATCTTTAGAGCCATACTGACGAGTGTTATAGAGGGCACGGTGGCTATTGGATTCGCCCTCGTCGCCATGTGGATTCTGCCCGACTACCCGCACACGACGAAGTGGCTGACGGACGAGGAGCGCGCGTACGCCGCCTGGCGCCTGATCGAGGACATCCAGGAGGCCGACACGTACGGCGAGCAGGGCATCATGGACGGCGTCAAGATGGCCGTGCGCGACTACCGCCTGTACATCTTCGTCCTGATGCAGCACGTCAGTTTGGTCTCGCAGACGTTCCAGTACTTCTTCCCGACCATCGTGGGCACGCTGGGGTACGGCAAGATCGAAACACTTTTGCTCACTGCGCCCGCTTGGGTAAGTGGACCACGGAGACCGGCTTGCCGTTGTGTGTTTCTTGGGGAGGCCCTGGCTAACTTGAGGTTGATAGGCCGCGACGTTCCTCACCTCGCTCTACGTCACCTGGTCCTCCGCCAAGACGAAGGACCGGTCTCTGCACATTCTTTGCCTGACCCTCGTCTCGTCCATTGGCAACGCCATCGCCACCGGTTCGACCAACACTGGGGCCCGATACTTTGCCATGTTCTTAATGCCCATGGGCGCCATATCTGCGTATCAAATCATCGTGTCTTGGGTGGCAAACTCCTTCCCCCGGCCCCTCGTCAAGCGGTCGGCCTGCATCGCCATCGCCAACATGATTGGCAACACGGCGACCATCTACGGGAGCTACCTGTACCCTAGCAGCACGGGTCCGCAGTACATCCCCGGCGGCAGCGCCAACGCGGCCATCTGCGTGGTGGTCGGCGTGCTCGCCCTCGTACTGCGGTACCTGCACAAGTGGGAGAACGAGAAGCTGGAGAGGGCGGAGCAGGACGCGGCGGCCCTGGCGGAGAGCGGCGAGAAGCTCCCCGTCGATTTGAAGCAGGAGAAGCGGGCTGCCGGGTTCAGATATGTATATTAGAGCGGTAGACCTTGGCGGGAGGGCGTGGTCGGCCTCGACGACGCCTCAACCTCATAAATGTCGACGTCACACTGACTTAAATTACGCAAACTAGGTCCATGCTTCGAATCAGCCAGATGGTCAGAAAGCAGCGTATTTTCTGATTGAGTTTGTCAGAACGCTACAAGGGAGAAACCGAGACTAAAGTCTGGCCTAGTACATCACGAGGCCCCCATGTCAATCATCCATGATGTGTCGGCTCACCGTGACCGAGTTTCCTCCACAAGAGAACGCTTCAATCAGTCAGTGTCTGAAAATGGCTGGAAAGGGTGTGCTGCCGTCAGCACTATCGAGGTCCATATAAGTGAAGGCAGTCTCCTGTGACGCAGGTTGGACATTGGAGCTCTGGGAGATGCCCCTCTCCTTGGACGCGCTCCGGCTTGGTGAGGGTACAGGAGTCTGCTTTTTGTCGTCTATATTGCTTTCGCTTGTCTCGTTGCCATCCTCAGCTTCGATCTCGGCCTCGTACTGATCGTGCAGGTCTTGAATCTGAGCATCGTGAAGGTCGGCAATAATTTTACCGTCAGCACTATTAATGTACGCCTGTGCTTCGATTAGTGAAAAGAAAGTTCACCTATAGCATCTTGTTGATCGTTTGAGAGCGGGCTCTTCTGTCTTTTCGTCCTTTTTCGAGTGCTTCCTCAGCTAGCCGAAGCTGGTTCTCCAAGTTACGACGACGAGAAGGTGAGGCATCTCGACCCAATCCATTAATATCATCACGATAGAGACGGACTGCTGCTAGGCCATGCTCAGCATACCCTTCCTTGGGAGAAAGAGCCAAGAGTAGGTGCATGCCGGCTTGGTGAAGAGGTGCAAGTCGTGGCTCGGTGAGAAGCTGTTCGGCAAGATCTTCTGTAGTTTCGTATTCCTCTCGACCGTAGGTTGTCCAAGCCTCTCGATATCTGTAGCCGAATACGGCTGTGAAATTGTTAGAACGCAAAACAACCTGTAGGGGACAATTTCATACCGTCCAGGTTGTTAATGTCGCTCGCAGCCATTTTGCAAGAAGAAAGTGTGATAGATATCCTAAGGTCGAAGGTGTCTAGTACTCGGCTGTATTTGCGGAAACCCAGCCTCGTATTGTCGGCTTGTCCGGGCGACCGCGTCTTTTCCTCCTCTCTGGAATCAACAATTTACGTGAAAAGTGTGGTGGGTAGGTACCTTAGAGGGCCTTTAAGTGGGTAGCTTTAGGATGTCACTGTTTATTTGTCCCGCCCACGTGAAAGCTCAGGTTCTGGGCGACTAGGGAGGGTAGAAAGCATTTGGGGGGGAGAGCTGGAGCCAGAATCGGGCTTGTTTGTGAAGGTGGTCAAGATGAACAGGGAGGAAGTAGTGTGGAAAGGAAGGAAGGAGAAGAGGAAGATGTATGGGTCCAGGTCCAGGTCCAGGTCCAGGTTCAGACAGGCGGAAGGCAAAATGGTAGGTAGGAAACGTCAAAGAAGGACGACGGTCGACGGTGGCCGAGCTTGCGCAATGACCTATAAGCACTGAGCTCTCCGCTAATTACCTAGGTTGATAGAAGAGTTATGGCGGAAGCAGCACCGAAATGAAATTTTTAAATCATGCATGGCTCCAAATAGTCAGGAGCCTATACGTAACTATGGTCTTGTCCGAAGCTTGCTTTTGGCTTCATCAAGCACTGGTGACTATAACCGTGAAGAAGGGACTACTTAGACACAATGAAAGTTAGTATCTACTGCGCCGTTGTCACTGAGAACATGGAGGGCGAGACACAGCTTTTTCCTCCAAAGTGAGTGTTGGTGGTGATTTTAGTGCGTATGTACAGGATTTTTTCCTAAAGTTAAAAATGCCGCTTCTGTTTCCATCCCGCATGCCATGACACACAGAGACAGAGAGAAGAGCGAAGGTGAAGAGAAGGGATCGAAAGGGATCAAAAGAAGGGAAAGTCAAGTGAAAAAGACCAAAAAACAGAAACGCTGATGCAAGCCTATGCTTATAACCGTACCGTGGACCAACCCAAGCAAAATGACCGCCGACCACAAGAAACGCCGTTGACCCAAGACCCGACCTCTATCCCGCTTCCTATAATACCATAATCGTTCGTGATGCTGCATGTACACATGAACCGCAGTGCGCAACGTCTTCCCTTTACAGGGAGCGCTTCTTGATGTTACACTTCTTCAGGCACTCCTCGACGCCGAGGGCGATGCTGGCGGGGATGGCCTTGCGGACGCGGTCGATGTCGGCGCCGGCGATGCTCTGGCCAAAGGTGGCGGCGATCACGTCGTCGCTGAAGGCGAAGGTGCTGTCGGCGACCTGGCCGGTGCCGAAGTCCTCGGCGGCGAAGCTCGCAACGAAGACGGCGTCCTCGCAGTCCGGGTTAAATTGGCTGTGGATGGAACCCTGGTAGAAGGGGGTCATCTGGAAGGGGCCCAGCTCGGTGCGGATGACGCGGCGGGTCTTGCCGTCGGCGGCCTCGACGACGCCGTTCTCGGGCGTCATCTCGGTGATGAGGCGGCCCTCAACGACGATCTGGAGCTCGGCAGAACGCGGGTGAACGTGAAGAGTGTTCATACCACACGGCGACACGCGACCAACTGCCTATAAAAAAGTATAAGGTTACTTTATCTACTAAACCTAGTATTTATAAGGAAACACTAACCATTCCGGAACCAGTACCGACAAGAGCGGGAAAAGCCTTGCGGTTGGCGGCGACGAGCTCGCCGCCTTTGCCAGGGTTGGCCTGGGGCTGGTTGAAGTCGAAGACGAACTGCTTGTCATCGGGAAGGAGCTTGAAGCGGTCGGCGGCGCTTTGTGGGTCCGTTAGTATTTGGGTGGGTCCCTCGGGTTCTCGGGCTGGGAAGGAGCGTGTAAGTGGACTCACGTGTCGGAGAGGAAGAGCTGCTGGGTCAGAGACAGCGTGGGAGCGGCAACAGGTGCGGCGGTGGAAGTCTGCGCTGCGGGAGAGCTGCTGCTTGTGGTGTAGGGAGCAGCGAATGCCGAAGAGGCAAAGGCCAGGATGGCGGCGGCGGCGGTGGGAGTGAAGTGCATTTTGTCTGATTTATCGGATGGTTTTTCTTTTGCTCGGACGACTGATTATTGACGAGGCAGGCTGGTGCAGACGAAGATGCCGAAACAGAGACGTCAAGGAAATAAAGAAAAAAAGACGAAAGGTGATGAGAGACGATAGGAAACCGTAGACTGGAAAGCTTGTGTGATTACTGTGCGATGAGATGCAAGAAGGAAGACATCATGGAGACGGGATGCGAGGCATTGTTATATATCTCGAAAGAATTCGCATCCGCCGATTCCTTCAGCGCAAGGCAACATGTCATTGTCAACCAACATGCAGGATAGGCTGGGGCTGAGTGTGAGTGCGGGTCGATGGATGAGAGAAGCAACAAACAGCGCTCCCGGGAATTCGTCACCCGGGAATTGTGTCGTCCGAAAGGAGTTGGACATGCCTACACACCTACTACCTACTACTCCGGTCAGTCGTCAGCACTACCTGGCTCGGCAATGCAGTCTCTTGAAGAGAGACCCTTGTCAGACCGGGGCCGCAGTGCAATCCTGCGAGTTCGCCGTTGATGATAGGTCCAGTTGTTGTTTATTCCATCTCTGGAAAGGACTGAATTGTTTCTTCGGCCCTAGGCCCAATGAGACTTGCAGACAAGACACCTATCTATGTATACGAACCCTCCCCCCTGTTTGCAATCGACGGCTGATTGGCTCCGCTCCTTCCCGGAGCTTGCTATGCCCGGCCTTTGTAGGGCAGTGCAAAGCCACCATCGGCGCTTGTATCTGTTTCCCTGGTGCCCTGTCGCCTAAAAATAACGAGGGAAACAAATTAAGCGCACGCTGGGCTTTTTTCCCCCGCCGTCCCAACTCCCACTCACACGCACACCGACAACACCCCCAACCCACGCTGCACAGGGGAACGTCTCTTTTGTTTCCTTCGCAACCAACCTGCACATGGCTGGGCGAAGGATCGCCAGCTATCGAAAGCACAGGGGTTGCAACCCGGCCGACCCTTGATCTACGCCTCGCGGATCACTGACACTCCGAGACCCCACGACGGCCACGTGGAGACGCGCTAGAACGCTGCTTCGGACGGGTGTTGGTCCTCTTGGCCTCTTGAGATGTCTATTCGTGCCGTTCGGCGCCTAAGCTGCATCGCGGATGCCTGCCTTCGCTGCTACGATTCCTCCGCCAAAGTCTTGACGCTCACACGCACAAACCACAAAGACGTGTTCGTGGTCTACTGATCCGACTCCATGTCCACTAGCACGCCGCCACCGCCATCTTCCTGATTTGACCGGAAGTCTAGACGATACACGTTCACAAAACCGCTGGCCCAAGAATAGCCAGGCTTGATCAGCACGATCGGTAATGATGCGGGGTTGCACAATCCAGTGCTCTTCTTCCGAAGTGACGTGAGGCGGAGTCGGCAGAGAATGCCGACCATCCACTTGTCCGCGTCGTCCTGTGTACATGATTCGTCTAAACCGTCAGACAGCAGCTCAACGGCCAGGCCAAAATTATTTCGGTCGGTCTCAAGGGGCATTAGGTTTAAGCCGCCCAGAGTTCACATTCCTGTACGGACAACAGCGGGCGCAACACGTCGGTCCGCGCTCCGCCTGCTAAGCGCTGACAGGGAAGGATGGTATGTTCGCTGAAGTGGGTGCCACGAGGCTGGTTCGGAGCAAACCTTTGCCGAGACTGCTGCTAGCAGCCTCGGGGCCAGAACAATTGTCGATTCTTCCATATACTAACCAGTTTTACAAACGTAAGGCGCAGACACACCGCTGTGGGTATGGCTCTACTGATCCACAAAGGGTTTCTTACGTGGTTGTCACATCTAACGCAACGCACATGCTTGAGACTTTAGGATTCTCCCACTATTCCTTCCTTTGCTGTTCGGGCCTCCCAATAAAGCGGGTTGATGTCCGGCTAGAGACAAGCGTCGACGGTATCCAAGGTTGAAGTCGTGTGGGGAGCGAATGTGGCTGACTCTTTAACCTCAGGCCGGAAGCTCAGTCCTTTGCAGCTAGTATGTCGATATATACGACACCAGCGCAACAGACAAGTATTCACAGTTCAAGATTGAATGTGATACAAGGCAACGGCATCCAACGCTAGGCCCCCCTTAACCGGCAGCGACCTAATTATTGACTCCGTACTTACATGTCTTGTTTTTTGGCAACAAATTCTTGGCGATGGCTGCTCTGGTAAACAAAACCCAACTCGGCGTTGTAATGACGGATATATCTCGTATCCGCCAACATACTCCGCACCCGTTGGTTATGTTGTATCCGAAAGCCCACCTCGAAAGTGTCGTTTCCGTGAATCAGTGGAGCGCCGCACGCCAAACTTTCAAAGCCGAACGCTACCTCGGAAAGACGGCAAAACCAGAGTCAGGCAACCTGATTATATACCCCAGGGTTTTAAATTACAACGCGCCTTCGGTGCAACTGTAGTCCTTCACGGTACCCCTCATTATTTGTAAAGCTTTAGGACTGTGGCCATATTGGACCGCGCGGGTTAAATCATGTCGGCTCCTAGGCTCTTATTTAAATAAATGAGTATCCTTCATGCCATCACCAACATGCGGCCTCGTCGTCTTGGCCTTTGGAGCAAGTTACCCTTCCGCCTTTATTCATAATGGTCAACACGCTCGCTGTCGTCCTGCCAGCCCTGCTGGCCTTGCCGGCCAGTCTCGCTAGCCCAACCCAACCTTCCGCTGACACGGACTGCGCTCCCATCTCGGGAGACAAGACCATCTCGGCTTTTCAACTGTATCCCGAAAATGCCGACTACGACACAAAGCGCTGCGTCGCGTATCTGAGGTACATCGCCAGCCCCCGGACGGTGTTCCCATGAGTCGTATAAGCTAACGCTTCTCAGCGTCCTCTATAATGCCACCGTGGCCGTCTGGGACCCCTCCGCAAACTCGATCGTCGACACCATCGCCATGACGGGCCTGAGCTTCGACCCGCTCCTGCACGCCAGCGGCGTCCGCCGCGACCCCCTGGACCGCCTCTCCATCATCGTCGACGCCGGCACCGCCTTCGACACGTCCGGCCAGGATATCTCGGGCGACAACTTCCTCGTCAAGTACGACCTCGGCTCCCGCCGGGAGCTCTGGCGGCGCAATCTCACCGCCGTTACGGGCGGCGTGTACGGCGGCTTCCAGGACACGGCGCACGCCGCCGACGGCACCACCTTCGCTCTCGGCACCTACCCCAGCAGCATCATCCGCGTCAGCGCCGACGGCAAGGACGCCGCAGCCTGGTACCTGGGGACGCCCCCCGACCACACGGTCCACGGCCTCTCGGGCCTCGTCACATCGCCGGACGGCCGGTCGCTGCTGGTCGTGGACGACTCCGACGGGCAGCTGTACCGCTTCGACATCTCGGCTGCCGAGGGGACGCCTGTCCGGGTCCCGCTGTCCGGCGCGGCCGTAATCGGCACGGCCCTCGACGGCGTCTCCCTCCCCTCGCGCTACGGCGGCACCGTCATTCTCGTCTCGGACGACGCCGCCGGCACGGTGGTGCTCCGCTCGCGGGACGCCACGTGGGACGAGGCCGAGGTGCTGGGGACGGTGCCCGGTTTGCCGTCGGCAGAGGGCGCGGCCAGCGTGGCGACGGTGCAGATCGGCGGTAGCGTGTACGCCGTGTCCGAGTGGTTCGCCGACGACAAGGTCGCCGGAACGTTGGCGGGCAACCGGACAGAATGGCCGCTGGTCGACATCACGGCCAAGGTTGACGCGCTGCTGGCCCAGGCTTAGGGAGTAACGAACAGGCTAATTTAAGCAGATAGATTATATTCGTTTGTGGGACTAAATCTAGTAAAATAATAACCATACATTTGTATTATGAGGGCAGGTATTGCTCCGTCTGAATTCCAAAGCAGTAACCTCTACAGATTGTCGTACTATTCACCTGAAAAGGCAATGCCTGTGCTAGTCCCATAAGCCTTTGAATGCCCCCCAATCCTCATCACCGGCTTTTCTGCAACAGCCGTGTTACAAAAACTTAGCTCATGATGGAGTAGCCCTTTCTGTAGTACAATGTGAAGCCTATCTCATGGAAACTTTTGAGTCAGCTGCTGATCAGTGGTGATATGACAGAATTGAACACAGCAATATAAAGTTCGAAATCCTCCACAAACGGTCGGTGCAGGCTCCCGTACAAGCTCCGTCGCGCCTCCTTTCGGCAGTTCTTTCCCCCTAGCCTGGCACATGCCATTCGAGAGGCATACGTAGCCCTGCCCGCAGCAAACGGATTTGGCCGTCCGGCCCTGGTATGTGTATTGTTTGGGGCGATGCTGCCATCGGGGTAATAACACACTCCATTCACTCTTGAGAAGGGCAAAAATATGAGAAGAGCAAAGCCAAAGGCGGAGACATGTTGAAGAGTCAAGATGACGAAGCCGTGGGCCGGCAGTCAGCAGTCAGCGGTCCCGAACTCCAGGTTTTTGGTCGAATCCGCGTAGACCGACAACTCGGTCTCGGTGTACGCGAAGTGGACAGAGCAACTAGAGAAAGTAGTCTGGAGGTAGGCTCGCGAGATACACACGGATATCATCAATCATTCCCCAGTTGCCAGCGGACCCTGTCCCGCGCCGCCCTCATGGCCAGACCGCAATTGTATCTAGCCCAACCCATTTAACCTCCTGCATCGACATTCTGGACAACTCTGGAAGGCTCCCCAAGGGACATCGAACCCCAGTGTCGGAGATCCACCAAAGCCTGCCGATTTTCCTTGTCCCTGGATTGACCGTTGGTTCGAGATCTCAACTTGATAAACCCAGTGTTGTGACAGGACGGCCAGGATGACCCAAGACCGTGGGATCAAGCTAGCAGGGAGTATATCCAATCATGGATGTTAAGAAGCGGGCTTTCCGACCCACCCGATGGGACGGTAACGCTATTCCAATAACGTTCCCGAGGGGGGGGGTGGGGGGGTAAAGCTGCATTGGATTGTAATGAAGACTCACTGAGTGTTGGGGTGGCCTCTGGTGCAACGTAGGGCTTTATTCATGACAGAGTTATTGAGTTGGCAAGTCATATTGTACTTCTGACAAGTGGTCCGGAGTGATTCCCTTATTTTGGCATCACTTCTCGAAAAGCTTTGATCCTCAGCAACGTCTTTGTTAGTGAAGTCAAGCACAGGAACTGAATCCATCCTGAGGTAGCACGGCAACCACCCTCGGACCCTGGGCCTCCAACACGACGCTGGGTCCAAATAAACAACGCATCGAGGAAGGCGCCACCTCCGACATTCAGTTTTGCGCGCCTAGGCGCTGCGGCTTTTCTCCTCCAGCGATCTTTCCCCGCGATCATCAACTGAGGTTAATCCCCAAGATACATTATGCAGCTTGACATGGGTGCGGCCAAGGTTCGAACCAACCGTATATATAAGCATCAGGGGTTCCCACACCACCCAACTCACATTAAGCGTCAGACCTCCAACCCCCTCTTCTTCTTCTAAAAGCGCTACGGCAAGCAGAGTCGACGCGGTTTCAAGCCCAAAAACGTCGCGCTAATCCTAAGCGAAGGGACGCGATAAGAAACGGAATCCGAACGCGCCGCCCGTCACGTCGCATGAGAGGAGAGCTAGAGGAAGAGGACGAAAGAAGACAAAGAAAACTTCCAAGACATCTCTTACACATTCTTGAACACACACGCCCGGCGTATCAATAGAACGACAGGCACCACAACACAGAATGCTATTTGGAAGGCGAAAGCTGCCAGGCATTGCCCTCCTGGGTCTTTCCGTCTACCTCCTCTTCCTCTGGCACAATGATGGAGCCCTCCCCACATTCCCATCGTCATCGTCATCTTCATCTATACTGCCGCCAAAGCCCGTAGAATGGATGACAGAACTGGACGAATCGTATTTTTGGAGAACAGTCAAGATCAACCACCCGGCACCTCAGCTTCGACAACTCCCCGTTGCGCCGCCTGTCCGCTTCCCCCAGGTCCAGGCCCGCTTTCCGCCAGAAACCAGCGTCCGGCGCCGCGTCCGCGAGGAACGCCAGCAGGCTGTCAAGCAAGCCTTTTCGAAAGCATGGGCATCGTACCGCGAACACGCCTGGCTCGCCGACGAGCTTACGCCGATATCAGGGGGCCGCCGGAACACCTTTGGAGGCTGGGCCGCGACTCTTGTGGACTCCCTCGACACGCTATGGATCATGGACATGAAGGACGAGTTCTCCGACGCCGTGGCGGCCGCCGCGACGATCGACTTCACGAAAACCGACCTAGACGAGATCAACGTCTTCGAGACCAACATCCGGTATCTTGGCGGTTTTCTCTCGGCTTTCGACCTGAGTGGTGACGTCCGTCTGCTCCGCAAGGCGGCCCAGGTTGGAGAGATGCTGTACAAGGCATTCGACACGCCGAACCGCATGCCCATCACCCGGTGGAAGGTCGGTGACGCCGCAAAGGGCAAGCCGCAGAAAGTCGGCAACGGCGAGCTTGTTGCCGAAATCGGAAGCCTGTCCATGGAATTCACCCGCCTGTCGATCCTAACGGGAGACCCGAAATGGTGGGACGCGACGCAGCGCATCATGGAGATATTTGAAGCTCAGCAGAACAAGACCAACCTGCCCGGCCTGTGGCCTCTCGTGGTAAATCCGGAGAAGGAGGTGTTTTACGAGGGTGACGACTTCACCCTAGGCGCCATGGCCGACTCCCTCTACGAATACCTCCCCAAAATGTCCGCCCTCGTCGGCGGCCGCAGCCCAATGTACAAGACCATGTACGAGACAGCCATCGCCCCGGCCATCGAGCACAACCTCTTCCGCCCCATGACGCCTGAAAAAGACGACATCCTCATCGCAGGCCAAGCGCACTCCCGCCAATCGGGCATCCAGCACGAGCCTCAGGGCCAGCACCTCGTCTGCTTCATGGGCGGGCTGATGGCCCTCGGCGGCAAGCTCTTCAACCACCCAGACCAGCTCGCCCTCGCGCGGAAGCTCGTAGACGGATGCATTTACACCTACCGCGTCTTTCCGCACGGCATCATGCCCGAGACGTTCTACATGGTTCCCTGCCCGACCAAGGCGGAGTGCGAGTGGGACGAGAGCCTGTGGAAGAAGCACGTGGTCCAGCGCGCGCAGAAGGGCTCGGACGACGACGAGGGGCGGTCCGCGGATGAGATCATCCGCCAGGAGCGCCTTGTCAAGGGATTCTCCGCCGTCCCGGACAGGAGATACATCCTTCGCCCCGAGGCGATCGAGAGCGTCTTCGTGATGTACCGCGCCACGGCGGATGGGGCGCTACTCGAGGCCGCGTGGGACATGTGGACGGCCATCGACAACGCGACAACCACAGATCTGGCCAACACGGCGGTCTGGGACGTCACGGCGGAGGGGAGGCCGCCGCCGGCCGACTCGATGGAGTCGTTTTGGATGGGGGAGACATTGAAGTACTTCTACCTTTTGTTCAGCGAGCCGGGCCTGGTGAGCTTGGATGAGTTTGTGTTCAACACTGAGGCGCACCCTTTTAGGCGGTGGAAGTAGACGGGTGATCCGAGCCGCAAGGCTGTTGGCGTTTGTGATATTGTGATATGATTAGACAAAGAGTGGAAATTCCCACCTACCGTGACAGAAAACATGTGCACACTGGAATGATGCAAGCGAGACTCAATGTGGTGTACGGGTGATCATGTTGCCAGCCGAAGGGTAAACCGCCGTTGCTGTGCTTCCCGAGATAATCACCGTCGCTCCCAAATAATCGATACTTCGAATCCACATTTTTCGCAAGAGGCGATTCGGGAACATCAACAGCTTGCGCAGACCTTGAGCGCTGGACGGGGGCGGGAAGACTTGGGTGTGAGTCATGGCCCCGCTGCCTAGGCAACATAGTGTTTGATTAGCGGCTGGTAATCCAACAACAAGTCAAGCACAATAGCTCAGGGGTAGAGCGCTGGGCTCATAACCCAGAGGTCCCTGGATCGAAACCAGGTTGTGCTAGCATTGTTTTTGCTATTCTCCCACACTCTGAGAACCCAAGTCGCGTGTCTCGTGTTTCTTTCTCCAGCAGTTGTTCGATACGGGTGCTTCTCGTCTTTTTCGTCCGATTTCTTGATACCAAGGTACGGATACTTTGAGTGTAAAATACCGCTTAGTCAGAATCATTTATCGCGCAGCAGGCCGGATCCTTTGGGCTCGAACCGGCCGGCACCCGGTGGTGTGGGAGTCTCGTTGGACAACACCCGGGGGCGGCTTTGCTCGAAACGACTTGGGCCACGGTTTTCGTGGAAGTGTTGGCTCTGGGTCATTCTCAAACAGCTCTGCATGCTGCGTATTGTGCTTTTATGGCGAGAAGTTCTACGGTTATACACTGGACGACCCTCATCCGTAGGGGCCGTCCTTTCGTACTATACACGCACTCATGTGCGCCTTCTTTTACAGTGCCTTCTCCCTCGAGCCAACGACGCGGTCAAAGCTGTCGAATGCCATCGTCATCGAGTGTCGGCCGCCGGTCTTGCCCCTGAGATGCTCATCGAAGTTAAGCACCTCCTTGAACGGCACCTTGGCCACAATCTCCACCGTCCGCGCCATCGACTTCTTCCCCCGCAGCGACGCCACCGTCTCGTACGGGTCCGGCGGCGCGTAGATCCTGCTCAAGTCAATCCGAGAACTCGACTCAGCCGACCTGTCGTTGACCTCAAGCACATGCCCGCCGGCCCCGGAGCTGATGTCATGCTGCACCGTGCCAGCCGCCGCCTCGGGGCAGCTGATGTGCACCAGCATGACGGGCTCGAGGATGCCGACGGCCTGGTGAGTGTTGTACGCCTCTCGGAGGGCCTCACGCACCGCGCGCGACGCCGCGCCGGTGAAGTGACCACCCGACGGGTTTTCCGCAGATGCCGCGTCAACGGTGATGGTGATGTGGCAGCCCTGCACGGGGGAGCCGCGGCGGGGGCCGCGGGCGACGGCGGAGACGACGCCGTTGATAAGTTGCTGGCGCGCTTCTTCCGGATCGAAGCTGGCTGTGCCGTCCTCCGGAAGGTTGATGATGACGTGGATCATGTTGCCGTCGCGCTCGATGGTCGGCTCCAGGGCGGCTTGGCGGTGATGCTCTTCCAGAGGCTCGAGGACGGCGCTGCACGATACTTTGCCCGACTTGCTTGCGACAACTCGATCGAAAGTGACGTGGTGCGGTCCAACTGTAGAAGTGACGCACTCTTTGTAGTCGACCTCGATGGGGCCGAAGTCGGCCTGGACCTTTGGGTTCTGCTTCAGGTTGTAGACGGCAATGTCCAGATGTAGCTTGCCCATGCCCTGGAGGATGAACTGCTCCGTCTTCTCGTCGCGGCTCCACCTCAAGCTAGGGTCCTCTCGGGATGCATTCTCCAACGTAATCTCTAGCTCCTTGGCGGCAGTTGTGCCGTGCGGGTCGATGGCGAGGAAGGCCACCGGAGGAGGGATCTCTGGCGGTCTGATCTGGATGTGCTTGAGTGAGTCCGGAAGCTGTTTCTGAGCTACGGTCGTAACAAGCGTGTCGCCCGTACGTGCCTTCTTCAAGCCCTTGATGGCGCCGATCTGGCCCGTAGCGAGGTGCTGTATGTCTTCCGTCTTCGCCGCAGAGATCTGCACTAAGCCAAACGGCCGCTCAGCTTGCTGGCTGTGCGTATTCCATGTAGACGAATTCCTGTGGAGTTCGCCAAAGTAGACTCGCACGAAGCTTAAGACACCCTCCTTGGGGTGGTTGAAGACCTTGAAGACCGAGGCTACTGCCGCGACACGGTGGTTGCCAGACTTCTTCTCCGTGTTCTCTCCGAGCAGCTGTACCAGTTTATGTTTGGCCGGGCCTGCACGGATTTCGAGCTCTGGGCGCTCGTCTGGACTGGGGAGATAGTCGACAATGGCGTCCATCAGGGGTTCGACGCCAATGTGTCGGAAACTCGCACCCGCTAGCACAGGGATGACAGCGCCGTCACCGCTACGGATGGCTCTTCGGATGCTGTCCTTCAACATCTTCCCAGTGATCTTACTAGGGTCGTCCGCGAACAAGTCCATGATGGCCTCATCCCATTCTGCGAGTCCCTCCACGAGCCTCTCGCGAGCTGTCTCGATCTCCTCTAGCAGTGGATTTCCCGCAAGCACCTCTTGCAGTTCTGCGAATTCGTACTTGGTCTTTTGCTTCTCCGTCTTCCACCGGTAACCAACGCGGTCGATAACGTCAACAACGCCCACGAACTGGTCGCCGTCCCACCATGGAATCTGGCAAACAAGCGGCCATCCATTCAAACGGGACCCGATCTCCAGCACTGACTTGCGGAAGGAAGCGCCGACTCGATCGAGCTTGTTGACGAAGACGATGCGAGGGATCTTGTGGTCGTGCGCCGAAGCCCATACTCGCTCTGTATGAGCTTCCACGCCCTTGACTGAGTCAATGATACATACAGCGCCATCAAGAACGGGCAGACATCTGTCAACCTCGAATCTAAAATCCTGATGGCCTGGAGTGTCGATGAGATTGATCGTTTTTGGGCTCGTGCCTTTCGGGCACTCCTCAGGTAGTGGCCAGTTGAAAGTGATAGCTGCTGACTGGATTGTGATGCCCCTCTCCCGTTCCAGGTCGAGGAAATCGGTCACTGTGTTTCCTGCATCAACATCTACAGTTTTGTCGTCAGCTGGGGTTCCTGATTGAAATCTTTCTTCGCTCCAAGTCACAATTTCTTATCCACCGGAAAGCGAAGATTGGCCCCAAGGGTTTAAATGGGAGTTCTGGTTAACAGAACACACCTCCTACACGATGTGTCACGCCGCTGTAATACAACATGCGCTCGGTCGTTGTCGTCTTGCCCTGCGACGAAGTCAGCTAGCCTGTCAGTGCAAGTCCCAGACCGAGTGTACCTACAGCATCAACATGAGCGATGATGCCGATGTTTCTGATATCTTTGATCAGAGAGTGGTGCTTCCTTTGCACCGGAGGGGTGTGTATCGACCTCCTAAAGCTTACGATGCCGGCGAACAGAGCTCGCCCCGGCAGCCGGCTCATGGGCCGCTGTTTTGGTACTGAAGCTCGAAGGATCAACATGGCCAAGACATGAAGTGAGTGTTATTGTACAGGCGATATTGAACGAGGGTATTGAATGAGCGCGTTTACATTGCAGTACGCAGCGGAATGAATGAGAGCAACAAATGATTGTGGCAGACGTTCTGATACTCTGTCATAAACCGAAGCTGTTGGAAGCTTGATGATGTGAAGCTCTCCCAACTAGCTCTCCCCTTCACCTTAGCTAAGCGTTGTCGATGAACAGCCAATCCGCGCTGCAAATCCTCACAGGCCTACTATGTCGGCCAACTCCGGAAGGCGGTCACTGAGCTCCCACCCGCTCCTGTCACAGCGGATGTCAGTCAGCCTCACTGAGAACCCCCTTACAGACAGAGGTTGGGGGCCGTACGTGGCTGGTCCCAGTACTCAGTACTTTGCTCTTTGCCGACTGGGCATATGCTTTGCGCGTGCGGTAGTCTCGCGCGGGTATCAGTACTTGCTCCCGTCTGGTATCCACCGCCACTCCTTGTATCTAACCTGCTTTGTTTCCCAGCTTCAGGAGCCAAACACAACCGAGCTTGACTCGTCAGCCTATTTTTTTCGGACGTCACACCTTGCATCCACCTTGCTCCCTCGCATCCACACAAGACACAACACATCTTCTCCCAAACACACGATATCCGGCTGCCTGGCTACTCCATCCACGTCAGCTTCTTTTCCTTCTTCTTCTCTTCTGCAACCCATCCCGATCTCCAGCATCGAACCCACGTCCGTTCCTCACCATCCACAATCCCAAATCCGTCAGAATGGAGCTCTCCGACACCTTGTAGGTCCTACAAACAAACCCCTGCAGAGCTATCCTGCCAGGCGCAATCGCAAGTCGCTAACCACGTGGTTCTCCCATCAGTCGCATCGTCAACTTGGCCACCGCGACCATTATGGTCCTGGGCGGCATTGCTCAATTCTTTCACTTCAACTTGTACGTCGCACCCGGTTCCCCCGACGGACCTCCTCCCTGTCCGTATGCGCCCGCGCACGGCTCGTGCGACGAAGAGCCCCCAGCGCAACGAGAAGGACAAAGGGCGACAGAGACGTATTAGGTGTCTTGACTGACTATTATACTCGTATAGCCAGGGCATCATTGTCGGCGCCTACGTGATCATCTTCGGTCTCTGTAAGCTTACCCTCTTTCAAACCATCGCATGCGCTTGCTTGCCAGTGACATAGCTAACCAAGACTCGACTAGGCACCGCTCTGCTCGGTATTTGACAACCCTCTCCTCGCATGTTGCGCAACTTCTCTAACCTAGGCTGCAGAGTTCCAAATTCCTCCTCAAGTCTCCCGTTACGCGTCCTTCCTTTTCTCCTTCATTGGCCGTGGTGTCTGTAAGTCTAAGTTTTGCAAGCGAACCAGCCCCCAGCAAAAGGCACTGGCGATTCTGACGCGGCGGCCCCCCTCATAGTCTACATCTTCATAGGCTCCATTCTCCTCTCCGACAACGTCTTCAAGGTCATTGCCGGCTCCATTGTCGGCCTCATCGGCGTCGCCTACGTCGTCCTCGAGTTCGTCCCCCAGATCGAGCCGCCAGCCAACATGCGCGAGGCCGACGGCGGCTGGGGCGCAGAGCAGGTGTAAGCTAGTTGCCCCTTTTTCAACCACACAAGATCAAAACTGTCATTCTCGGATGCCTTCTGTTTGCCTTCCCCCAGCCTTGAAACCGTTGGTGGGGAGGAAAGGGCACGGATTCTTTCCCCGTTATAAAATTTCAACCTGTCATACGAGCATAGTTGGATCGGATTTGCTGAGGATTTTCTTTTCTTTTCGGCAATCAAGATACTGAAGAGAAGGGAAACGAACAATTCCGCACAAAACGATTCAACCAACGATGATCCCCGGTTCCGACAAGACAGCCGGGAAGAGAACACGAGAAGAGAAGCAACGACGTAGGGGATAACCCTGTACAGTCCGACAGAAGCCTCCCTACTGTGGATCCGTTTAGCCCCGCTGGGTCGGCTGTGTATATTGTGTGCATTCACGACTGTAAAGCACGAGCGCTGTTTGTTTCTTTGTTTGTGTGAGCTGGGGCAGGAAGGAGCGTGGGCCTCGTTCCTGTCTGTTCGATGGCAAGTTGTGCCAGGTAGGGAGGCACAGTGTATCACATTTCTTTAGACGGTGTAAGGAGAAAGGGAGACTGGGAAAAGTGTAGGGTATTGCTCGGGGGAGCCGCAACGGTTAGTCTAAACAGACCTGATTTTGCCCTCGAAACAAACATGTTCACATCTCTTTGCCCCCTCCCTCCGCCTCTTATGTTTCCAACACATCTGTTGGGGGGGGAGAAGAGCGGTACGGTGAGAACTTGCAGCGTCTGGTGAGATCACCAAGTCATAAGCCTCCATTACCGCAGTTCCCTGGCCCATCACGACTCAACTCGCCGGACTCATTCAACAGTTACTGCCTACTTTGATCATCGTCTGTAGGCCGAGGAAACCGACAATTAGTGCCGGCAAACATCAAAAAGCCTCGGCGCAGTCGGATGAACCGTTCAAACTCGGGGGAACGAAAGTCAAAAAGACACTCATTATAGAAAGGTGCACACACACCGCTCGTTCAGATTCTTTTTTTTCCCCAGGCAAGCAACTATTTTGCTTCCTCTTGCGAGAGTATTGACACGTAAACGCTGGCGGAAAAAAAAAGAGAGAAGAAAAAAGAGGGGGGGGGCAACCCGCGTCGTCCGGTGACGCTTCCTTTTGTTGGTTCCGGCATGTTTTCAGAGCCTTCGCCACCTCTACCTACGCCTCTTCCAGCCTCAATGCAGTGACTCGGTATCTTGTCCAGACCTTTTAGGAACGACTTGAGAAACACATAGAAAAAAAGAAAAAAGAAAAAAGAACTCCAATGTGATCCTTTCATAATCCACTTGTCCGTGATGGAAATCCCCTTTGAGCCCCCCCCTTTTGCAGCTCGACCCTCGTAACAATAGTAACGCCGTGTCGTGTGCCGGTAGAAAGATTCGGGATGCTGAATTCCTTTGCAGGCGCGCCAAAATGCGAGCCGGGAAACCACCCTCTCCTTGCCGGTTTTGTGTAAGGCCAGATGCTGTCCGATTTGTTTTCTAATTCGCCCCAGGTGGTAATGGAACAATGCCGTCATCGCGCCGCCGTTGCATTAAAAATGAAAGCGACCCCGAGGGCCGTGTGTGCCCATGATGGTTTCTGCCCATGATGGTCGATGTCGGATAATTTCGTTTTCGGTTGCTTCGTTTTGCAACTTTTCATTCTCGTTTCCATTCATTCGTTGCCCAGTTCCGCCAACTCCCTCTCTTTCGCTGCCAACATTTCCCTCATCCTTTCGGCTTCTCGAACAAGAGCCGCTCTCTTCTCTGCCTTGAGCCTCTGGCTCTCTGGCCTGTAACCTAGGTTATTTGTCTGGCTACTTGGCCCTGGAGACGGAAGAGGGGTGGAGTGGGCGTTGGAATACGATCCGGGACTCGGCGCAGAGGCAGCGGGAGACATGGCAGACCGGGCGTAGTGTTCTGCGGCATCGTCGCTGCCCGAGTGATATGCAGGGTTGTCATCTGCACTGGTGGGGTTAAGGATCGACTTGATTGACGACAGTCTTTTTGATGTGTCTGGTCCACCATCGTTTGGTAGATTTCCCTCGGCAGACAGCGATCGCTTCCTAGATGAAGAAAGGAAGGAGGCAGGAGATAGGGAAGATTGCCGTTCGCCGACGGCAGTTAAAGACGTGATCGGAGCTAGTCGGTTGTCATCATTGAGCGATCCTGGGTAGGGGTGTGAAGTCCGAGAGCCCAATGATTGGTAAGCGGCCAAATCGTGGGAGGGCAGCGGCGAGCCTTGTCGGTTTTGGCGCGGGTTAGGGCCCGGAAGCATAGTCACGGTGTTGGTCTTCTCTTCACGCCGGCGGAAGCCCAGATTGATAGATCCGTCTTCATTCATGGTACCCCTTTCGGGACTGCCTTCCGGAGCCACGCTCTGCGTTTCCGAGCTCTCGAGCATCTCTTCGGTCCACTCGCCGCCGAATGAAGACGGGATAACCCTCTTACGCCTCTTGATTATCGACTTCTTCATCGTCACAGGTCGGTGAACACCATGAAGCTTGTAGTACAGCCCTGATTATGTCAGTATTTTGGAAGATTCCTCCAGACTGTTCATTGGGAAAAAGATGACACTTACCACAAGCATTGCATATTGTGTGGCCACTTTCGTCTCGCCTCCATAGCGGAGTGATGGTGGTGCCGCAGTTTTGGCAAGCTATCACAACCGTCTGGTTCGTGTTTTGCCCCTGAGCTTGCAATGCAGCAATGTCGACTGGAGCTGCAGGATCGTCCACGGCCATCGATTCACCAGCAGACTGACCTCCACAACCTTGCCCCTGGCCGACATTCAGGTGGGCTGACTTTGACACACGGTTGTTGTAGGCAGGACAGCCGCTGCAACCTTCAGCACCTCCCGTACCGTTGCATTTCCCACCACCGGGACAAGTACCTGACGGCTGCTGTTCCTCGGTGACGTACGTTGGAGCAGGAGCGCTGAGGTACTTCGGACCTGGGCCTGGCGCGGGTGCGATCTTTGGAGGAACAGTTCTTGGCGACGCGGCGACGAGATGCGGAGGCTTCTTCAGGTTAGTCGGCCGCGAGGCATTTCTCGCCTTTTGATACAGGCCGCAAGCATTGCATATCGTTGTGCCCTGGGGAGATCTCCTCCACAACGGTGTCCGTGTCGTACCGCAGTTGCTATGGAGGGTCAGAATACAGCTCAGAGGGGGAATTCAGAGGTCGCGATGGTCTTACCTGCACACCTGGCCCGTCTGGCCCGCGGACGAACTCGTCGCCGTCGGTGCCGGGCTGGGTCTGGGCTGTGACTTGACATCCTTGGGGGAGCCGTCGCTGGACATGGAAGCCGGACTCCTGGCCTGTGACCTTGGCGCGGCTTCGCTCGACGGACTACGCCGGGACCCCGGCTGTAGGGTAGCTGATGTCTCGAAGCTCTGGCTCCTGCTTACTGGACTGGGGCCTCTTGGCTGCTCTACAGCGCCATACGTCCCTTCGTCACGAGCTTTGGGGGACATTCGTCGAGATGGAAGGGCGGTTCGAGTGGTCGAGAGGGGCTGCTTCGCCGACCCCTGTGCCGCCGACGATATGCCATCGGCCATAGCCATTCGAAGAGAGCGTAATTCGGTCGGGTAACAAGGCAGTCGCCTGACTGCAACAGGAGATACGAGAGTCGGGGCAGGGTGTTTAAACAGACCTCGACAAACGAGAAAGGGAAGGTGGTCGATGACCAAGACTGGGAGTCTTGGTAAAAGCAACAATGGAAAATCCGGAGACAGGAAACGACCTCGGAGTATAGAGGAGGATATGGCCAATGGACAGGCGGTCGAGGGCTGCGTGTTAGGAAGACAAAAGACGCCGGACCCAAGCCAAACTTAGGTAACCCCACCACGGTGCAATGGTGGCTCGACGGTCGACAGTCCGGAGGAGCGTCAGTAGGTGGCTATGGAGAACCGACTGACGGAGCAGGTGGGCTGGAGTCGGAGGCGGAGGCCGGCAGAAGGAAAGTGGACAAAGGTCGCCAGTGTTGATCCAGGGCAAGAAGGAGTGAGTGCGTTTGCTGTTGAACGTTTCTCTATAGGCACAGCGTGGCGTGTGTAAGAAAGAAACAGACAGATAGGCAAGGCGGAGGGGCCAATGCCAGGGGGGTTTGGCTCGGGGGTCGTTGAGGGCCCGCAGGGAAGTTTGCTGGACCAAGAGCGCAGATGAAAGGTTGGCAAGGTGATGACGCGGACTAGGAGGGTAAAGATGGTGATTTCGAGTGCATGCTGAGGAGAAAACAACGGCTGTTGCTTGTGTTGGCAGACGTGTAAGAGCCCCCTCATCACCTGGAAGGGCAGTGGGCTCCTTTGGAGGGTTGACTAGGCGGTGAGAGGGTCTGGTACTGGTAGGTACCTGGATAGTAGGTGTTTGAGCCTGGAGGGGAGAGGGTCCAGAAGCAACCTCAGCCTGTGTAAGTTCTAAGAAGAAGGTGTGTGGTGGGAGCAGTGTAACGTAAGGTGATGTCGAGTGGGCAGGGCGACAATGGGGAGAAACCGCGGCGTTGGTGGCAGAAAATCCCGAGAACAGAAGGGCCGCGCCTGCACTGCAGCTTTGCGTGCGTGCTGTGTGTCTGGGCCTTCCCAATGACGGGCGACGGACGACAAATGGGGGTAAATCAGAGCCCAGCGGTAGGGCGATCTTAGCTGAGAGGTCACGGATTACAACAAATGGCCTCTGATTGGACGAGATGATGTCTGTCGCTAAGACACTACTACTAGTGCCCTCGGTGACAGGGGTTCAAACCCCCACCAAATGAATGACAAGATGCGGGCACCACCGACCCTGCTGTCCAGCATCGAGGCATTGATGACACCCGGGCCCTTAGGCAGGACAGGAGAGCGCCCCATAGAGAGGTTTTTTTGTTTTTGTTTTTTTACCCTTCTCGAAGGCGAGACTTGTTCTGTCAGAGTACCGACTTTTGGTGTGTTTTGGGCCTGACATATGGCTATCCTCGTAATGGTGCTGTGGCTATTGTCATCCCGCATGCATATGTATACTACTAGTACAAGCAGATTGTGTTTTGACTCGAATTTCGTTTCCAGTTTAGACGCGATCATCCTCGCTGACGGTGGATCTCGAGATGCACGCACTCACCACCAGACTCGCACAATCAGATCCTGATCAAACACCCGGACCCAGATGGTGACAACCGAGGGTCCAATGAGGCGATAAGCCCCCTAGTGTCTTAGTGCTAGCCCCAGCTAATACCACATTACCGCGAAATTAGCCTTTCCCGGTTCGCCTGGTCCGGCTTTCCCTGTTGGCCCACGAGGGCGCGTTGCCGTCCTGCGCTGCGACTCGACTCCATCTCGGCGGGCTCGCTTGGGTGGGGGGGGGGGGGGGGGGGGGGGGGGGGG
>MU846027.1:182658-212251 GCA_030867225.1 Colletotrichum caudatum | reverse complement strand
CTATCAATTAAAGGAGGTGTTGTTTGCTAGCAGGTCAAAGTGAAAGTCGTTTTCAGCTAAAGCTCTACACTCACGCGGTACATGGCCATAGGCCGAATAAGGACATTATATAAGTACATTTAGTGAAACTATCACCATAAGAGTGGTAGAAATTAATAAGCTTAAAGGCATTTAACATGATTCAAGTTTTAATAGTACTTGTAGCTGGTGCTTAGTCCACGTTATTAGTCCTTATTTAAGATTGTAAAAGTTATTGGAGTTGCTGATCAGGCTCTTAGAATACGACATGGACAAACTGGTCGTCTTATTTCTTATTTAAGGATACGATATGTAAAACATATTCGCACGCAAACAGAACAGACGTATGCCGTAGCTGGCGGTGCCAAGGGGCGTAAAAGCCCTGCTACGTACTGTAACAGACAGACAGCTTCCGCAAATACACCTCGTTAAAACAAATTGCACACCATGGAAATAATTCATGGAGATTGTTCCATGTTGTTCGGTCTTTTGGACCTGCGTGGTTCCACCACCCTATGCAATTATTCATTGGGCCAGTAGCGGATGGGACCGTCGATGCTCTTAGCAGTCGAGAGACCAATGGGCACTTCGAAGCCACTAGGAGGGTGTAGGGCATCCGGCACCTCAATGATATTTTGGTAGTAGCTAGGCAGGCTCGAGCCGTACCACAGGCTGGCAATGGCGGGCAGCACGGTGCGATAACCACCTCCGAGGATATTGAGGTTCGGGGCGACGAAGATGTGCTTGAGGTTGCAGCCGTTGCTGAAAACGCCGCCATAGCTCTGGTTCCAGTAGTAGTTGACGAAGCTGTCGCCGGCAATCGTGGCGTTCCAATAGCGAATAGCGTCACCCGTCTTGGAGCCAATGAAATTCCACACATTGGCACCAACGTCCCACCGACCGAGGGTGTGCAGGTTCCAGTTCGCCTGGACCGACGACAACTCGCTGTAGTGGTTGTAGTAGGCGTCGTCGACAGTACCGACCAGGTCACTAGGGATAGCTGAGCCGAGAAGAATACCAGCTACATGGTTGCGAGCCAACAGGTACTGGCCGTTGGCCTGCCATGTGATGTAGACAAGCGTCTTTCCGTCGTTGAAATTGGGGTTCTTCAACAGCGGTTCAACGAAGCTGCGAGTCCAGCTGCATGATATGGTGATGTTGGTGTCATGTCCGTTGTGTTCCAGATTGGGGGTGACGAATAGCCACTGCGGAAGGCGGTTGTTGTTGAGGTCCTCGTAGAAGAGAGTCAAGTTCTTCGTCTTTGCCGGGCGCTCCTGATCGTAACTAATCGAATCGAAGCGCACAAGAAGGTTATGCTTGCGCGCGTAGTTGCCCTCCACAGGGTTGGTGTACGTGAAGCCTTCGAATCCTGAGTAGGGCAATCCCTCGTTGTAATCGCCCCAGCTTATGCCCTGGTATTCAAGCAGGTCAACTATGGTGGACACGTTGTAGTCAAACAGGAGGAATGAATCGCTGTTAACACCAAATATATCACCGCTGGCCGGCGCTACGTAGTTGGGCTGACTGGGAGCTCCTGCGCCATACAAGTTAGACAGCAAGATGCCTTGTTCGATGAGAGCCTGGCAGTTGGGGTCGGCAATGGCGTTGTCATATTCAGTTGTCTCAAGGTAGACCTGCATGATGCGATCGAAGACTTTTCCTGTGACGTTGGACACAGGCGACAAGGTCAAGGCAGTGGCTGCGGCCGCTGCAATAGCTGAGCTCACTGTCGCAACGTACTGAAGGTCAGGCGGTGTCGACGTAGTCGATGTCGACGAAGTTGATGTCGAAGAGTACTGACTCCCAGTCGAAGTCGACGTATATTGAGTGACAGCAGATGTCAACGTATACTGAGTACCGGTAGATGTTGACGTGTACTGAGTGACAGCCGATGTCGACGTGCATTGAGCGTCGCCCCCCGAGCTGACTGGTGTGGCTGAGGACGGTGGCCAGTGACCATCATTCTCATAACCACCATCGTTGTAGCCATGCCGGCGAGCAAGTTCGTTCGGAGCGCCCATAGCCATGCCGACGGCGACAAGAAGTGGAAGAATGCGCGCCATCTTGAACCGCTCAAGATGACTAACACAATTGTGTAATAGTAGAGGGCCTTGATCTCGACGAGTGCGAGACTGAAAAGAGAAGAAGCAAGTAGTTTAATTGTTGTAAATGGGAGAGTGCAAGATGAAGATGAGCAATAGAATTGAAACTGCCAAGAGGGCGACAACAACCTCTTCATATACTTGTTCGAGGACCACCCAATACCCATTCAAAGCTCGAACAGTTGGAACACGTCACCCATGGAATCTGCGAGCCATCATGGCCATGTTGTCATTGTTGGCCAACATGCTCATGTGGGCATGTTAGCTGTTCATGTGGATATGTTAGCAATATCGTCGACGTTTCTCATGTGTCAACAGTGGCTGCTGCTGTCTTCGTAACCCCGCCAGTTCCTGAAGGAGCCAAATATCTCCGATTCGATAATAGTCTTGGGGCGTTACCAGACAGCGTCAGTAGAACCACAAAGTAGTTGATTATTTCTGATTGAGCGGAAATAGAATATCTGGGATGGAACAAGGAGAAATTCTGGAAATGGTTCGTCTCAAGAATTGCGTAGATATTACCCCATGTCGCAAGGAGGATTCATAAGCGACCAGTAGTTGGCCACTGTTGCTCGAAAGGGGCAGTTCAGACACCTCAGACTCTTGAACGGTTCCATATTCACTTCAGCTCCGGGATCCTTTCAGTCGTTCCTTGATGTGTGGTCCAAACTTCCGGCATGGGGGAACACTAAATCGAGATCTATCGGGGAATAATCCATCGTGAAAAGCTTAAGTCCTCCATACTTTGCTATGAGGGGATTAGCTCAGGGGCCTTATGATCTAGTTATGGTATTTCCCTGCTCACGTTACGTATCTTATCTAACACTTGACTGGCTCAAAGTGGCTAGATGTGATGTTAGTGCTTAGAAGCTTGGTCACATAGCCTGGTGAGTGGGCACCGTTAGTATGAGATTATGTGACGCTGCTGAATCCAACGTAAGAGCGGCTGAGATTTACTAGATTAGAGCATTTTAGGTGCATCTAGTCCGGTTTAGCTTGGCCAATTTGGAGAAGAGCAAGAAGCCACGATTGAGGGACCTCATGATTGAATTGCCTTACTTGAATCCAAAACATAAGACATTGGAAATGCATTTTCATGCCCGTTTCATATAATTATTAGAGAGCCGACGGTGTGGTAATTCTCAGCAGCCTGGTGATAATTTCTGGGCGGCTGAGTTTTGTCATGAACTAGATCTTGAACTCCTATCTGACCATAATTCTTGCCACTTTCTGAACCCCATGAACCTGACTTAAAGAATTAAAACGCATACACCGGGACCGGAGCCTAGCAAAACACAGAACTAGCTACGATTCATCAGTGGTTTTACGGTGAATCAAGTAATTGGATACTGTTATTAAGCAGGTAGACGACGTGATCTAGGATGACGTAGCCACTGCTATGTGTGCCATAGGCCACCATTACCAGACTGCAATCGTGGATAAAGTTTTGGCCCGTCATCACAGATGATAGACAGGTAATGCGAAGAATGAGGCTAGAGTACAGATAATTTGATCCGTCATGCATTTGAGAAAGGGTAGGCAAGCCGTTCCTGTCCTGTCTAGTAACAACTGCAGAGTTAATACCGTTCTTAAAACTTCCTTTTCCTTGAAAGATATCGTGATTCTATAAGACTACTCCGAAGTATTGTGGTTCCAGGTTGCGTAAATTGGTTTCACACCTTAGAAACAGAACATATGGCGACTACAAATTTCCAACTTGAAACTATATCGAGTAGCTTCACAGCTCATTACTCCGATAAGTAGTCCTATATAGACATTATTGGAGTTATGAGTTTCGAGGGGATTAAAAGATACGTAAAACAAAAAGGTTACGACTTACATGTTATTCAATTTGTGTTGCCGTCATCGCACAGAGCTGCTGCAACTTCAAGGCACTGGCTTTACGCCAGGAATTAAACCGACATGATTCCTAACTTTCAGCTGGCTTGATCAGAAGCTTTATAGGGTAAAGTAGAAGAATAGCGCGATTAGGTGGGTTCAAGAAAAGATGAGAACAACTTAAGTCTGCTGCTATAGTTGGATGCTCGTTTCATCGACATAGTCGTTATGAGTAGCAGAGATTCCTGAGACATTGTCACTGTGAAAACGCCACTCCATACAAACATTGTGAAAGGATTAAATCACACCAATATCGCCATGTTTACCAGTCAAAGCTGCTCGCAATTAGCATTAAGTTTACACTGCTTGAGTTACGGTCCTGAGGGAAGGCCCATGGTTGGTCCTCCAACGATTGGACTTGATCAATACTGGAAGCATGAAAGGACGAGAAATGATGCGAAGCGAGAGCTGAGATTTCGACCTATCATAGCACCGAACTCTCCAACGTGATCACGAACAGGTGCTCATCTTCAGTGCTACCGAACTACACTATTGTCGCAAGGTGATATAAGCCACAATTGCTGCTCGGCAATTGTGGATCCACTTTTGTCTACGACAACTATATAAGTGAGCGAGTGCAATTACTCACCGCATTGCCATTGTAAGTAAAAAAGATACAATTCCACTTGCTACCTCCATCATGCAGTCGTTGGTCACATCGATTACGGCCCTTGCTCTTCTAAACTCCCAACTGTCAGTTGTCTACGCAGCACGACAGCCATACGACGTACGAAAGATCATTGATGCTTTTCGTCATCCACATGATGAACTGACCATTCTATGTGCCCATAGAGGGCTGAGGTGCGTTTCTAAAACGACACGGTGTCTGAGAAGGCTTATGTTCGATAAAGCATCAGAGACTAACCTCGAGTAGATGGAATGGTACGACTGAGAACTCCAGAGATTCCTACTTCCGGGCCACTGAAGCCGGATTAGAATGCATCGGGACAGATATTCATCTTTCTCGGGATGGTTATTTGCCGATGATTCATGACAACGGCTTAGGCGTACTACAGATGTTGGCGAACAGACTTGGCAGCCGGCTTACAACCTATTTACGGGCAAGGGGTATCATAATCTACCAGCCAAACAACCCAATTTCAAAAGCTTCACCGAGAACTTGCATCTTCGAGATAAGCAGGGAAGGGTGCAAATTGAGACCGTTCCGACCTTGCCGGATATGGTTCGTAGCATACATGAATCGGGTGCCAATGTTTTGCTACAGCTCGATTTCAAGGACCAGTTGAAGAACCTCACCAACCGCGCCGGGGTTCCTGCAAATGAATGGTGCATCTACAAGTTGCAAGCTAAGTGGTGGAAGAACCTCGCGGAGTTCGAAGCATTGGACTGGGTTCAGGATGCCTTTACCTCCGGTGTCCAGATCGCCTACATTCCTGTCTACAATCCCGAAGACGAGACTTCATGGGATACTCTTGAATCTCTCAAGGAATGGGCCAAGACCAACTACACAGTCAGCGCCGAATCCGAGATTTATTCCACGGGTGCACCGTTACAAAACTTGCAAGACTATATTACACACAACGCCATAAAGACTGTCACATTTCGGACATCTGGATTCTTGTATGTTTTCACTTCCAATCATACTGGCATCCCATGTACGAGTGCTTTGCGTGTAAGCTGACTACAAGACCTATGCGCCTGGAGACATCGTCGACTTCATCACCTCAAAGCTAACGCGATTCGACACGGTAAAGTACAGTATTCCAGCAGATACTCGAAAGACCAGCTCTGCATACACGTTTAAGGAAAACATTCCTCCTGTGCTCCTAGACTCGATAGTCGGGAACAAGTCATTAGATGGCCATAATCACCGAAGCGACTTTGCCTGGATTATGAAGCAGATCTTCCTGTGGGTCATCACTGACACTGCAGACGTTTGGGACGCGCAGCTGCGAGCTGAAGGGCGCCGCAATATCAGCTACATGTTGGCTGGCAAAGAAGTCAACGGAGTTTCGAACGGTTGGTGCCGACGACATACCCAGAGTTTTATTGGGCCGTAACGACTGGTAATTCGACACGAGAGCAACTGCGGTTCCGCCCTGCAACCAAATTCGAGATCGCAGTGAGTCGCTAGCTCAGCAATATCAATTTGGCTCATCTTCTCAATACATGTTTCGGACCACGGCACAATCCATAGTTCCAGGCATGTGAGGAAACGTAAAGTCAGGCCATATGACAACGACGAGAAGGGCCAGAACATTCGATAAGCGGATAAACACTAAGCTTGATGGCTACTGTGCTTGACCTACGTCAAGGTATATCTGAGAAGGACGCAGGAGTTGAGCACTAAATTTTTTTTTTTAAACTTCAGTCTTTACACCTACCGTTGCGATTTTGGAGAAGAGCACCGGTATGAATGGGGCCATGCATGTAGTTTCTGTGAGCTGGATTTTGGGTGGAACAATTCAAGTCTAATACCCGCTTCTCTCTAATCTATGCTACCCATGCGCCTTGACAATTAAGACCATTAAACCATGGAATAAATGGAGACATTTGCACCGAAGCGCACTGCCATATGCAAATGTCCTCATACCTCATTTCATTCAGAAACTGCGAACTTGCTTAGTGACCTCAGCCTAGCGCCATAGAAGTAGAGTAACCAGATCCCAATGATGCCGATCGTGCTTAACCCACCCAGCAAGCTCGTGCCGCGCGCAACACCCAAGTCAAGATACATCGGCCGCGCGTACAAGATACTGGCGAACGCAAAGGCCGAGCGGAAAAAGTCGTTGCCCGCGAAGAGACTGGCGGCGTACTGGGGATACGAGAGCGGGACGTAGACGAAGATGCACTGCATAACGATGAAGACAGTGGCGCCGTACACGGTGATGCCAATGGTCGGGGCGATCCAGTGGATCGCCGGGGATGCCGTCCAGGCGAAGATGAAGAGCCCGATGGTGGGGCCGAAGGATGCCGGGAGGGCCGGCACCAGGCGGTTCTCCTGGGTCGGAAAGCCGAATTTCTTGATGCGCGGGATCATGTAGAAGGCCAGGTACGAGATGTACATGGCCACGCCGAGGAGACAGGCGACGAGAATGCAGAGGAAGACGAGGCCGACCTGGCCGATGCTCATGCCGTAGTAGACGGGGTAGACCATGGGGAACACCTCGAAGAAGGAGTAGTAGATGCCGTAGATGATGGCGGTGTACAACTGCACGAAGAGAATCGCGGGGTCCTTAATCGTGATCTCAAGCGGCTTGATCAACGCGTCGATGACGACGGCCGAGGTTTTGAGGTTGCGCTGGTCGATTTCGGACTGGGACATGAAGCGGTCACTTCCCGTCAGCTTCCGGACGCGCTCGGCACGGCGGAGGAGGATATTGGGTGTCGATGTCTCTGGGAGGAAGAGGAACATGACGAGGAAGACGGGCGCTGCTGCCCAAAGAACCTCCCAGAGCGACCAGCGCCATCCCATGGCGGGAACCGAGAACCCGGACAAGACGGGGGAGATTGCGGGGCCGCAGTAGGCGGCAGAGACCCAGGCAATCAGAGCATAAGGAAGATTCAGCAAGCTATACATGTCTGCGAGGGACGCGGCACCCGATGCCAGACAAGGGGAGCCGAACAGACCTTGCAGGAAGCGAAGGACCATCAAGCCGGGGTAATTGTCAGCCAACGGGGCCGGGATGGAAACGATGACGAAGAGGAGCATGGTGACGATGTAGATGGGATTCCGGCCGATGCGGGGTATCTCGGAGAGAGGGGAGAACAGCAACGGACCGACGCCGTAGCCCAAGACAAAAAGGGCCAGGCCCAACGAGGCTTCGGTCATGTCAACGCCGAATCGGTGGATGACACCCTCGATGGAAGGCACGTAGATGGCCGAGGACATGTAGACGACGAACGTGTAGACGCAGATGATGGTAGTGATGAGGCCACGCTTCGCGTTGGACCAGTTCCGCGGGTTTTCGACGTCGTCGCTAAAGTACCAATCCACCAAGATCGCCCCATCCTTGGTCTTCTTTGGGACGATGGGTATGCTCTTGGTCTTCTGGATCTCGTGGATCTCGTCGACCTCGAGCCGGTCCTGCGTGTAAGGGATCGTCTCTTGTCTGCTGCGCGTCCGGTGGAGGGAGACGCCGTACGGGGCCGCGTCCTCGGCCTCCTTCCGGGAAAGCGTGTTTTCCTCGTCGATGCGGGTTGACTGGGAGGATCTCGGCGACGCCAGGTCTGCGGCTCGCGCCTCCGGGACCTCTTTCTCCGAGTTTAGGACGTCAAGCCATTGCTGCGGGAGCTGGAAGTCGGGCCTCTCCTCGGGATATTGGAGAAACTTATTGCCAGTGACGAAACGGATCAGTTGGCCCACCGGGGCCTCTCGTATTATCTGCGCCATGGGGACAGCTGACTATGGTGTGGCTCAGGAGTACGGTCTTGGGAACTTGAAAACCGTATGGAGCCTGGCGTAGAGTAGGCAAAGTATGTTCAAACGTCTGACGGGTGTGTCTCGAGACGCCGAAGGTCTTGTCGTTCGGGGTATGATGGTTGAGAAATGACTTGATGGTTTGACAGGATAAGAAACAAAGTCGAACCCGAGACTCCTTCCATCTATATACTTATTTCCAGCTTGACCATGAACCAGAGGCACAATGGGGCCAGAAAGACTAGGGGGTTTCATGGCTGTATGTTGATGACCGAGCATGACTCGAATAGTAATCGATGCGTCCAAGGTTGTCCAAGGTTCTGAGGCACGAACCGGAGTTGCGGTGCGGCGCAATTCTCTATCCCCAACCGGTGTGGTATTATGAATCAAGCTCGGAGCTAAGCTACTGAATGTATCAGACCAGCACGGAGTTTGCACGTGGGGGACGGGAAGAAGGACGCAGGCGTCGTAAATCTTCTCTCTCCGTGGGGGGGGGACACGGTAAGATCTGAGCGTGTCGTGTCCCCATGGCACTGGTCCCTTTCTTTCCGTCAATCTGGGCGAAGCGCATGTCGTTGATCAAAGTGACTGGGTTGATAAGGGGGAAGAATGCTAGTGCTGACGTGACACATGTGTACCGCAATATGGCGTGCGAGTCCACAGGCGTTGGGCCAACAATGTTAGGGAGCGCTTGCGCGCGTTTCCATGTATTGCAAAGTCCAAATGTTAGTGTTTGCTCGCCTGCGGAGGCAGAACCAGCAACGTGAGATAACAACCAGTACAAGGCCGTATCACTAATCCCTTCCGGGGTTTTGTGGGATTTATCAGCGACGCCCGGCAGATTCAACAGATCTCTATCTGCGCCGCTTTTCATTGGCCATGCTAGCGACGGAGCCTGTGTGCTGTTAGGCCAAGCCCAGGTAGGTACGGATGGTTCAATGCGATTCACTAGCCTAGTAACTACTCATTATTAATACAGTCGAAGCCAGCCCGGAAACGGGATGACACAGATGTTCTAGCTTCGTTTCTTTTCTGAGACAATCTTTCCGAGATATGTAGCAGCTTCGGCAAACCAGGAGGAGTTCTAGCACATTTGCAGTCAACCTCTCCACGGAGGAGCCAGGGCCACGGAGACAACGTCAGCATACTCCTCCAAAGGTGAGTTAGTGTGCGCGTCGATATCAAGTTTGCCAGCCTTGGGACCAGCAGAGCGGGCCTTCCAGTAATACAGATCATGTCTCACTGCATCGGTATTAGGTGTGTGTGCATGCATTGGGATATGATGCGATGAGTGGTGGGTTGGGCCACCAATGTGTTGTACAACTACCGCGGTATGTTCTGCACCGCGGTGCATTCTCCTTGGGTACAACAGATAATATACAGAACAAGCTCGGGCAAGCCGTACTGCCCTGCCTCGCTTTTCCCAGCGTCACAACGTAGAATCATGTCGCGGCTCTAGATCGTCGCCCAAAGCGCGATCCTCTTCCGCCAATCCTGTCCTACGCTTAACTTCCTCTGCGAAAGACGCCATCAGCTTCGCGATCCCAGATTGGACATCTACGTTCCGGCGCCCCGCCTGCTCGATCAGCCACCAGACTCGCTCATCTTGCACGTCGAGAGATTTCCTAACAAGTGTGAGCAGCGTCTTTTTGGGAACCCATGCTTCCGTCTTGCCAGGCGGTTCGCCGCCGGCAGCTTTAGGAGCCTCGCCGTACAGCTCTACGCACTTGTAGGCAAGATCGAGATCTCCCGATACGGTGTACTCGTAAATGGCTTTGCCAAAGGCGTTCCGATCCCCCTTGAGAGCCAGCTCTGGGTTCTCTGCCACCAAAGCTTTGAGAGAGTCTATGTCGTCGCACGCCTGCAGGACGTATCGGATTGTGACATGGTTGGGAGTCGCCTCAGTGTACTTGTGAGCGTTCTGGTAGATCTCCAAGGCCTTTGCATATCCATGGGTATCTACTGCAGCTTCAATGAGGACGTTGAGGGCTGCGATGGGGACCTTGTAATCGCGCACCAATTCCGTCAGGGCCTTGAGCGCAGTGTCAATGCTCTCCGGGTGATTCTTGATCCAGCAGTATATCGAGCGCGTGCTGGCATACGGCGCAACGGAAATGGCCTTGAACATGATGCAGAGAACCCGCAGGGCGCCCGCCACGTCTCCTGCGCCGCCGTAGCATTCAATCAGAGCCTCGTAGTGGTGCGCAAACAGCTTGCCACCACGCTGAGTAATCAGGCTGGCCGCGCTTGTAACAAGCTCGTAGTCGTACTGCCTCGTGGCCGTATTGATGATATTGAGTAGAGTACCATCTGATAAATGCTCCCTGTCGGACTCCAGCAGCCTGCCCCATATGTACCTTGTGCCTTCGTAGTGATGCGCCTGAGCGCATGCGTCCAAGAGCATATACCACACTGTTAGATTTGTTTTGCTTCCAGCATGAACCTTGCTGTGTGCCAGCTTGATGGCTTCGTCGACGAATCCATGTTGGGCAAACATGAATATGAAGATGTCGTAAACCCACGAAGGGATGGGTAAGTGCTTGTCAATCATGGCCTCTAATTTGTCGAGCGCCATTTCAAATTGTCCATCACGAAGCAGGCCGAGGGCACTGTGACTTTCCCCTTCGATGCCAGGCTCAATCCAGGACTGCTTCATGGCGGCAAGGATCTCGTTTCGGACCAAGTAGTCGGGATGTACGGCGAGTGCCTATAACAAAGTCAGTGAAAGGCCAACCCTCCGATACTGTTATGATACGACATACAGCTAATGCAGCATGGCATATTGAGGTGGTTGGCTTGAGCTGTAGCTGCTTCATTTCGGCGAACAGCTGAGCCAGCATCGCTGCTGAGCCCTGGACGTCGGCCGTCGCAACTATCATATGCTCGTACAGTTTGGTGTCGAGCTCAGCATTCCGAGACTGGACCAAGTGTGTGATGAAGGTCGCCGCTTTCTGAAAGGTGTTTGGCTGGCCTTGCATGACCTCTAAAGCCTCGTAAATCGCAGATAACGGCGCCGCTTGAAGCTGTTCGTTGAGAGCGAATGCAGAGTCGGTCGGGCGGGTAGCACCGTCCTCTGTTTCCTCTGTAGTCGCATTTTCGTCTACTGCCTCAGTTTCAAACGCTCTTGCTTCACCTTCCGAGCGGAATACGGAAGACGTGGCTGCGGAGTATTGGCGACGTTCTGAGCGGATAGCATGTGAGCGGGAGGTCCGGACGGGTTGCCTTCGGTGGCTCGTTGCGATCGATGCTCGAGGGAGGACGGGGGAATTGAGCAGTCTAGCCGCTACATATGCGTCGGTCGAAGGACAGAGACATCGCCATAAACCATCGAATACAACCCGTGAGCCCGACATGGAGCTGACGATGCGATCAGGTGGGCGCGGGGAGGAGAAAGAATTTGGGGAAAGGCTCCCTTCCCGCTTGTTGATTTCGGGGTTCTTCTCACCGAGATGATCCTGGTTTGGGCAGTCACGTGACATTGGAGAAGACATGTCGGCCCAAGGCCAAGACCAACAACATCCGGCAGATTCACATTGCAGATGATGGGGAAATATATTGGCCTCTCATAGGCTGTATTTTTTATGTTTCAGATACGTAAAATGACTATGTTGGTTGGCATGCCTCCTGGGTGCTGCCAATGGTCGCTGGCTCTATTCTCCGGGGCCATCAGCCCAGGATGACAGCCGCATGCCTAGTTTCTCTTGCGCAAGACTTCCATATCGTGTCTGCACTCACAGATTATTCTCTTGATTGGCGTTATGCATGGCCACCGTGGGAATCGGTGCGCCAGGTGCTGGCTTATCGGAATCGTGTCGGGGGTATCCTCATGAGCCACCACGGTTACCACCACGTCCCCGTCCTCCACGGCCCTGGCCTCTGCCTCTGCCTCTGTCACCGCCGCGACCGCCATGGTCTCCTCTGTTTCCACCTCTGCCGCCACGGAAGCCTCCTTGTGGGTGGTTCGCCTGGTTCTCCTTGACCACGTCGATGATGTCGTCGGGGACTCGCAGGTACTTGATCTAGGGGGCGCATCAGCACTGCATTCGCCTATGGAGGCGCAAGGTGTGGGTTTTGAGATCATACATTGTTTCCTTTCACATAAACTTCGGGGATCTTGACGAACTTGTCGCCTTCCTGCATCATCGTCAGTCGCGAGGCATGGTGTTGAAGCATCGACGGGCGGCGCGTACCGGACTCGTCTGGACGACCTCCTTCAGGGTCAGGTTCATCCAGGTATCGCACATGACCAGATGGCCGTTGAGGGTTTCGCCATTCTTCAGCTCCACGAGCATGGGGTGCCCTTGGGCGGCGTTCAAGAGACCGAGGGGTAACTGCGGCGGTCGCGTTAACTAGCTGGAGCATCGGATGAGGCACCGCATACACGCATACGGATCTCCGAATCGTGAAGACGCGGGTGGGGGAGGCCAGGACATACCATTTTGGGATTTCAGCTCCGAAGCTTGCCGTGGGAGAGAAAGCTGAGCTGGAGCTTGACGCGGGCAGTTTACGATTGACTGCACATGCGACTGCCGCCAGGATTAAGTGGGGCATCTCGGTGAGCCCCAGGTGAGAAGCGAACACAGAAAGGCACAACAATCACGGCATGACGTACACCAATCATTCCATAGAAAGAAAGGGCGAACTATCTGTCACTTTTGCGCACTGAAGATTAATAAAGTCATTAAGTGCAGCAGTAGCAACTCCATTTAACAAAAAGCCTAGAACTATCTAAGACTGTCTTAATGTTTTACAATTACCACACATTTCCCGAACACAGCAAATGACAGAACAACAAAGAAACACTATGATCCCAGCAAACGATCAAAAAGCTGACCAACGTGGGGCTCGAACCCACAACCTCCAGATTAGAAGTCTGAAGCGCTACCATTGCGCCAGTCGGCCTGTGGCTCTGGATATCCAGATGTTGTTGAACGAGTCGGAATTATGGGCACTTATGTTTGATGAATGTATGGGAGCTCGCCAAAGAATAAACATGAACAAGACTCCAGACATAAATAGAACTTCCGCATATTATTTCCACCGGAACCGAAACTCAACCCACCCTGGTTCCTGGCCACTAGCGGGCAGAATGGCGAAATCGACAGCACCGATTGCGACGGCTGTTGACGCTGTCTCAATCCCATCCGGTTCGTCTAAACCTGGACAAATGCCGTCCGGGGACCCACTGACGATACCACCGGGTCACCGGGGGCCCTGTTGAATGCAGTAGGGTCGGTTTCGGGCCTCCATTCGGATTATAGAGGGGCTTGCAATCGGTTGAGATAAACTCTGGAAGCTGACCCCTGGGCTCCTCCGTCATAGCTAATAGCTAATTCGCGCACGGCATACAAGAATCCGCTTGTTTCCGAAACGCTCATTGGAGTTGTTTTGGTGCGCCGGTTTTTGTATCCGAACTTCCGACTCAGATTTCCGTTTTTCGACAAGACAAAACGATAGTCATGCTCCCGGTCCCTAGCCTGTCAACGCTGGCAACGCTGGCAACGCTGGCAATCGGTGTCACTGCCGTCGTTGCTCAAGACGTGCAGCAGCGCCAGCCCAATATCGTTTTTATCCTAACAGATGATCAGGACCAGCAGCTGGGCTCTCTTGACTACATGCCTTATGTTCAGAAGCACTTTGTCAGAGAAGGCACATACTACCGCAAGCATTTCTGTACAATCGCAATTTGCTGCCCGTCTCGTGTTAGTCTGCTGACGGGACAGGCGGCGCACAACACCAACGTAACTTACGTCGTTCCTCCTCACGGTTGGTTGGCATAATACATGACCATGTCTTATCATTTGGAAGAGGGTGGACTCTGACGATGATAACAGGCGGTTACCCCAAGTTCGTGTCTCAGGGCTATAATGACAAGTATCTGCCTGTGTGGCTCCAAGATGCCGGCTACAATACCTACTACACCGGCAAGCTCTTCAACGCCCATGACACTGGCAACTGGAACAACCCTTTCCCAAAGGGGTGGACTGGCAGTGAATGTAAGTTATTATGGATCGGGAACTTAGAATGGACCATATTTTTTGCTGATGCTATAACCTAGTCCTTTTGGACCCCAACACTTACCTTTATTTGAACGCTACGTTCCAGAGAAACCAAAGCCCGCCTCAGACCTTCCCTGGCGAGTACAGCAACGACTTGGTTGCCGAAAGAGCGTTGGGGTTTTTGGATGACGCCCTCAGATTTAATGGCAGCAAGCCCTTCTTCCTCGGCGTAGCACCCATCGGTCCTCACAACAATGGCCTTGGCGGCGAAACAAGCCCAGGTGCCACACCGCCTATCCCGGCAAAGAGACACGAAAACATGTTCCCCAATGTCACTGTGCCTCGCACTTACAACTTCAACCCTGTCAAGGTGAGAAGGCTTCACAGGCCCATCTTCTCAAGCTCCAATAACGACGGCTAATATGCCCACAGCCCAGTATGGCCAACTGGGGCCTGATCATTCCCCAGTTGAATGACACCGAGGTGGCGTATGGCGACAACTACTACCGCCGCCGTCTCCAGACGCTGCAGTCGGTCGACGAGATGGTCGACGCCATCGTCAACCGCCTCGACCAAGCAGACATCCTTGACAACACGTACTTTATTTTCACGTCCGACAACGGATTCCACATCGGCCAGCACCGGCTCAAGCCCGGAAAGATGTGCTCTATTGAGGAGGACATCAACGTGCCGTTCCTGATCCGTGGTCCTGGTGTGCCGAAGGGAAAAACGGTCGACTTCGTCACGACCCACACCGATATCGCTCCAACCATATTTTCGCTTGCCAACATTACCCTGCGTGAGGATTTTGATGGATCACCTATCCCCTTCTCCGAGGAAGGCATAGAGAAGGCCCAGAGTGACCCAAAGCACGACCATGTCAACGTCGAGTTCTGGGGAACTCAGCGGGGTTATGATGCCTTTGGAGGTGGTAAGTAGGTTCGAGCCCGGAGTCGAGAGGGCGAGTTATTGACAGTAGACGTCTCTTTGCAGTTGATGCGAACAACACATACAAGGCCATGCGTGTTCTTGGGGATGGCTACAGTCTGTTTTACTCCGTCTGGTGCAGCAACGAGCGGGAGCTTTACGATATGAAAGTCAGTACATGCCCAAATAGGACATCATTTTGAAACACGAACCCTGACTAACATATTTTCCAGAAGGATCCAGGCCAGATGGTCAACCTAGCCGGGCGTGCCTCCGGCCAGCTTTTTGAGCGTCCGTTGCCTGTCGTGCAGGACCGCCTCGATGCCCTCCTATTGGTTCTGAAGGGTTGCAAGGCGGAGACCTGCAGGCTGCCTTGGAAACACATCCACCCCGAGGGCGGTGTCGACAACCTTCGCGATGCTCTTGACGTCAAGTACGATGGGTTCTACGCTGCACAGCCCAAGATCTCATTTTCCGGCTGCAAAGACTATTACGACATCGGCGCCGAGGGTGCCCAGGACACGCTGATCTTTCACGACCCGTAAGTTGGGGCTAATATCAAGTTTCAAAGATACACATTGATAACGAGATTGTAGGCATGACGAAGCAACAAAGAGACCTCAGGTCACTGGGTATCCCGTAGTTTTTGACGAGCTTTAGGACGATATTACGTGATTCATGCAGTTGAATTGCTGCGAGACCCCAAATACGGCAAACTCTCTACCCTGAAATCCAGGTAGGGTCCATGATGCGTGAATCAAGTACTTCGAGCCTCGTTAGCAATCGCGTAGCCAGCTTCATCCTTTATCTGGATGAGTCAAAGTCAGAGTCAATCACAACTGCCTCGTTCGAACTCGATAACTTTCCTCAGCTTCAGATATTATGATATAGACGTCTAGACACAGTTCTAGCGCATTTTCATCATTCAGCAACCTCGAATTTCGTGAAGAATTAAAAAAGTAAAAGAAAACACATCTGTCACTGTTCTGATAAAAGTGTAGGGCACCAGTGACATGCCGCATAAACAGCAATAGAAGAAAGACAAACCATTATTGTAACAAAGTCCAGCCGAGTTAGTCCATCTCAATGGTCAGCTTGGAAGCCAGCCTTGCCCCGTACCATACCATGCCGAAAATGCCAATAAGGTTGAGGTGAATACTCATGGCGTGGTTGAATGAAAAGCGTCTCCTGACAGCTTTCATGTCCGGGCTTGGCTCGTCAACGGCATCAGGCCGCTTTGCATCACGAGTTTCTATTGAGCATTATTAGTGGGCGCCCCCTCATCTGACAATCCGGCCCCGGGCTCGGACCCAGAACTCACCTTGATGAACCCGGTCAACCATGGCCTGTCTTGTCTTCGGGCCATAGATGAAGAGGTTGGCCATGGTTGTGAGACCAACGATTGCCAGTGGGATGCAGTCGCGCTTCTCCCGTAGTAGGGATGGCGGCCCGTACGGAGGGAATGTGATGGCGGTCAAAACCAAGAGAACTGCCTGGCAACGGAAGTAAACGGGGAAGAGGTGTTTCTGCAACGTGGTAAAGGCGGACCTTGGAAGCGCGCTATAGCAGATCTTGACATTGACGAATGTGTGGAAAAGCGAAGTGCCGAGCAAGGTCGCGTATGAGATGGTGTGGTAGGGGGCAATGTTTGCCATGAATGCAGGCAGAGAGATGCCCATGATGATTGTGACAGGTGAACCAAATGATTGATACTGAACCGGGTGAAGTGACATTTTCAGCAGGCAAAGTCGACAGTTTAATTATATATGTAGATTTCTGAGCACGTCTCGGTGGCTACGTAGAGCGACGAGCTGAGGTAGTCCGCGTCAGCTGTAAGTTCCGAGCACCATCGGATAGAAGCGGTGCATTTGCAAGCTCCGGCCGCAAAGTGGGGCTCATGATCTCTGACTACGGTACCTACAAAATGCATTATCCAGAACTTGGTGACAAGTGTCTATTGGGCCGTTTTGATACACTTGTTCATCATATGACCAATTATTGAATATCTCTGAACTAGAAAACTATGCGCTATCATGTCCCTTCCCTTGACTGCTTTTCGTGTCATCATTTACGTCCGGCTTCAAATCATCAATGAGCAACGACCGGGCCGCTGATGACCTTCCCGGCGTTTTTCACTCCAAACGTGCTGGCTACCACACCGACACTTGCCAGGCCCACACAACACCACAGCCCAGTGTTGAACTGCTGCAGCTGGCTGTGGCCTTTGCTTGTGTCCACGGCCTGGACGATGGCGCTCGCTAGTGCAAGGCCCACGCCGCTACCGATCTGGAAAGCGGTGTTGATCATGCCACCGCAAAGGCTCTTGACGTTGACAGGCACCGAGGCCAGGAGTACAACGGTGATGGTGCAGTAGACGATCGTCGTGCCCGCAACGCCCATGACAGTGGTCGGGAAGACGTGCTTCCAAAAGTTGAGGTCTTCCTGCTTCATGAGCGCCGAGGGGATAGGCGCGACTGCGCAGATGGTCATGCCCAAGATGAGGAGGTACTTGGTGTTGAAGATCTCGAGCATGCGAGACATGGAGAGGCTGAAGATGAACCCTGTAGCGCCCATGGGGAGGAAGCGGAGAGCCGTCTCGCCGGCGCTCAGCTTGTTGACTTCTTGGGCGATGAGGGTCGTGTAATAGACCGTCGTCTGGTACCCGCCATACATGACTAAAATTGTGGAGTCAGTAACCAGTCGTGTTCTTGATGGGGCTTGGCCAACCTACCGAAGCCACCGATCCAGAGAGCAGCAAAGTTTTGTAGTTTCCAGAGCGAGAGCGGCATGATGGGGTTCGAAACCTTCTTCTCGACGTAGGTAAAGGCAACAATCAAGGCGATGCTAAGGACCAGCAAGGTAATGATGAAGGCCTTGCCCCAGCCGTACTCGCCGCCGCTCGAGAGGACAAAGCTGAGCAAGATGAGCCCGGCCGTCGACAGACCGGCGCCGACAAAGTCCAGCTTGGGCTTCGAGTTACCCTCGAGCCTGTCCTTCGGGAGGAAGACCCAGCCGACGACGCAAAGGGCGCCGCTCACAGCGGTAGGGATATAGAATATGTATCGCCAGCCGAGCGAGGAAGTCAAGAACCCGCCAAAGATGAGGCCGAGACAGAAGCCGACGGCGCCGGCGGCGCCGAAGATGGTCAGGCCGAGCGTCCGGTCCCCGGTGACGAAGTAGTTGCTGATGATGCCGACGGCCGAGGGGACCGTCATCGCGGCGCCGATGCCCTGCAGAGCTCGGAAGATGGCCAGCTGGATGAAGGAGGTCGCGAAGCCGCTGGCGACCGTCCAGACGCTGAGCGTCGCCATGCCGGAGCAGAAGACGAGCTTGCGGCCGAACCGGTCGGCAAGCACGCCGGCGAGCAGGAGGAAGCCCCCAAAAGTCAGAGTGTAGGCCGATATCAGCCACTGCAGCTCCCCGCTCTTGACCTCGAAGTCTCTCTGGATGGCGGGGAGGGCAATGTTGACGCCCGTCATGAAGACGTTGTCGATGAGCTGTGCGCCGCAGGTGCAAAGCAGCACGGCGGCCCCCCGGAAAGAGGCGACCGTGCCGATGTCGGGGTAAGCCTGGCCTGTGCCGGTCTCGTACTCGATGGGCAGCGTGGGGCCGGCGGCCAGACCGGAGACGGGAGACGGAGGGCGCGTGGACTGAGGGGTCGTGAAGCCGGAGGGCACCTCGCGGATGGTGCTTACGGGGCCCGGCTTCGCGGCCCTAGGGAAGGAGGGCAACTCGAAGACGTTGTCGTGGGATTCGCACCTGTCCCGAGATCGCTGCTTGCTCGCCGCCGAGGTGTTGCGAACGAGCTCTTCCAGATCTTCGGCATGGTCATCCCGGAACCTCGCTCGTGAGCTCTGGGAGACTGTGCTCACGCGTCGGACAACGGGAATGCCGGGGTACCCAGGGGGCGGGACGAAGGTTGGAACCTCTTCTAGCGCCGAGGTGCGACGGCCGAGAGGCTCGCGATCCATGTCCACTGAGACGGGACGGTCGTAGGACATCTTCTCGCGTGTCATATTACTGGATCTTTTAGTGCCGATTATGGTCCGAGTATGGGGAAGGAATGATACCAAATGGCAATACAGAAAGTGTTAACCACAGGCAATACTAGCCAAGTCCATGAATCGTCAGTTAGCGTCGCGTCCAGAAAGCCAGAGATGTGTCGATTCACGGCGTATGAATTTGCGGTCAAGACAGGCTCGCTGCACGAGAAGTTGCGGTGATGTCGACTTGTCGATAAACCTTCTCCAATAAGTTTTGCCACACAGCAGGCTTTTGTATTTTTTTTTTCTTCTTTTCTTTTTTTTTGGTCTCTCAGCGCAGGAGATTCACATGATAAATGCTGCTGTGATGACCCACACACAGGGAGTTCCACAATAGTAGCGCGCCAACCCTAAACAATAGACAGCCATCTGTTCATGATTCGAATGCCGTGTCCTGGAATCCAGGGTTCTGTCCCTCTCTCTGTAATGGTGAATGCGACTGGCCGTTTTGGTGCCTGATGCGACGACGACTTGGATGGGACGGGAAGCTTCCGTCTCCAGCGAGTTTGTCATTGGTGCCCCACTCATAAGACTTGCACAGGGATCCACCCAGACTACGGTGGTACATTAGCCAAACCCGCCAACTCGCGGCCTGAAGTTAGGCCGCGTCACTTTGTCCCCTTGGCTCTAACGTTTTTTGTAAAAATCAAGCTAATAATGTAATATGATTGGTTTAAAAGAAGTCAGGTACTAGCACCTACCTATTATTACCAGCGCCTGCCTACTATTACTGCTAGCACCTGCCCACTGTTACTGCCAGTGCCTGCCTACTGTTGCCAGCGCCCGCCTGCCCACTGTTGCCAGCACCTGCCCACTATTACTGCCAGCGCCTGCCCACTGTTGCTGCCAGCGCCTGCCCACTATTACTGCCAGCGCCTGCCCACTGTTGCTGCCAGCGCCTGCCCACTATTGCTGCCAGCACCTGCCCACTATTACTACCAGTGCCTGCCTACTGTTATTGCCAGCGCCTGCCTATTATTGCTAGCGTCTGCCTACTATTGCTAGTACCTACCTACTATTACTAGCGTCTGCTTACTATTACTAGTTGCTAGCCTTTTTCTTTTTAACCAATCATACTACATTATTAGCTTGATTTTTATCAAAAAACGTCAGAGCTAAGGGGACAAAGTGACACGGCCTAACTTCAGGCCGCGAGTTGGCGGGTTTGGCTAATGTACCACCGTACAGACACTCACTACTATTATGGCACGCTATCCTGTTCCGGACCTCTGGTTCTTCTGTATTCACCGTCTTTACCCTGCAGTCTTCGGGGCCCTCTCCTCTCCTCGGCCGCCACGTCTTGAGTGACTACTGCTACCACCCAGCCTGCCATGCGCTGCAAGGCACCTATAGCGTATCATCACACACCCTTATCACCAGCTCATAACATGCTCGCAGCCAATGGTGTGTGTATTCCATAACCACCACACTCAAAGTGCACATACCTGTACGTCAACGTCGTCAAAGTTGACCCTCTTACATGTTTGCAGCAGAGAGTCTGGCAGCTGTCAGTCCACCAAGTGCGAAAATGCTTTCCGCACTTCGCAACTCGACAACAGTGAAAACGACCCCCATCTTCTGCCGGAACCAGTTGCGCAGCTCCACCGTGACCAGCGAATCCGTTTGCAGCGGCAACGACAGCTCGACTTCTGCATCCTGCCGCATCATGAACCCCCTCAAGGCGCCGCCGATTTCTTCTGCCAAGAACCTTTTGGCCTCGTCAGATGACAGTCTCGCCGGGTCTGATGCGCAGCTCTGGAGGAACTCCCTCAGTGGATTGCCCGTCTTGTGCTCATTATGATCCTGGCCGCGGGTGGAGGTTGCACTCGTAAGAAAAAGAGTGCGTGCATCTCGCTCCCACCCGGATCTGTTCGCCGAAGTAGACTCCCGCATGCCGATGGCAAGCTGACTCGGATTAGTGTAACCTCGAGCCAGGCCCTTGCCTTGTTCGATCCCGATACCAAGACGGCTGTCGGAACGCTGAATCATCAATTCCATGGCGTCGAGAAACTCTTGCTCGTGGAGACGATGCTGCGACACTGTGCGAAGGGCTTCCAGGCGGTTGGTCTCCCTTGCAAGAACGCCAATGTCTTCCATGATCCCGATGTCGAGAACAGAACACGCGAGATCCTGAGAGTGACGATATTGTACAAAGGCATCCAGGAAAGCGTTGCCGGCGGCGTAGTTGGCCTGGCCGATTTGACCCCCGAGCCCAGATAGGGAACTGAAGAGAAAGAAGAAGTCGAGCGGTTCGCTTTGCGCCTGGAGAGCGCAGTGAAGATTCCACGTTCCCTGTACCTTTGGGGAAACGGCCGCTTGCCATTGATCGAAAGTCATATCGGCGAGGTTCGTGTCCTGATGGCAGTGAGCATCAGATATTATCATCACGAAGCCAGTGACCGGGAACCCACCTGAAGAACCATCGCTGCGTTCAGGACGCCGGCTATTGGACTCGACACCGAGTCCATCATTCTGGTCACATCGGCTATGTCGTCAACGCTACCAGAGATCGCTTGAACCCTGCAGCCTAGATACTCGAGTTCCGCGAAGTACTGCGGCTGGATCTTGGTGGCTTCTTTGGCCGATCTCGAGAAGAAGACCAGGTCTCGAGCCCCCCTCTCGACAAGAAACCGACCAGTAGCTTGGCCCAAGCCTCCAGCACCGCCGACAATGATGTAAGTTCTGTCATGACGGAGAGAAATCTTTGAGCGTAAAGGAAGTGCTTGAAGCTCCCCGCTGCTGTGAGGCATTCGAACGACAACCCGCCCAACGTGTTTGTCGGATTGAAGCTGCTGGAATGCCAGTGCCACATCAGAAGCTTCGAATTTCAGGATCTCTGGGGTCGGGTTGTTCAAGCCAAACTTGTTGAGTGTGAAGGCTTGTTCCAGGAGCCTATTTGTACTTTCGGTCAGTCGCCTGATAGCCACGCAACAAGCTGTCCCAAGAAGACTGGGTACTAACCGAGTACATTCTCGTGGGCGATTGGTCCTCATATCGTCAAAATCCATGTTGACGAAAGTCCGATTGTGGCTTGAACGGTCCATTCGGAGATGACTGGCACTGCGGGTTCTGTGTTGGACGACGTGTACCAATGTCCCAAGTGGTGAAAGGCAGTCCCAGGACTCTTGTAAGAATTCAGGCATTGTGTCGAAGACAAGGTCAACCCCGGCCGTCAACTGCACAACTTGGTGCAAAAACGAAACGTCCCCGCAGTTGAATATGTGGGTTTTAGGAATATCATAAGAATCCATGAGGTACCTGGCCTGTTCCGAAGTCCGGACTGTACAAACAATCTGCAGGAAGGTTCCGGTCAGTTTCAATGCCGATAAGAACGGGCAGGGGATGGTCACCTCGGCGCCGACTAATCGAGCCACATTGATTGCGGCAGCTCCGAGAGCATCGGAAGCTGAATGAATCAATACGGACTGAATGGTAAGCGCAAAACACAGATATGGATGACGAGGGAGACCTACCTGGCCTCTTTTCAGTTTTCCTAGTTCCATTAGTCCGTGTAGAGCTATGCAGAACGAGTACGGAGTCGATGCAGCGTCATCGAAGCTCATGTCAGCGGAGATTTCTACACACAGAGCCTCTGACAATGTGACAGAGGTTGATAGGGCGCTGTCGTGGTTGAAGGCAACCCGATCACCAACGCGGAATTGGCGGGCGTTGGGCCCCACGCCTGTAACAATACCACTGCCCTCGAGTCCAAACTTGCTGTAACAGCCGCTTGGAACAGCACTTAGCGAAGTATACAGGTCCCGAACTCCGATGTCAGAATGTGTCCTCAGGTACTTGGATAACATGAACATACCTTGTTATTGACCCCAGCGGCACGCACCTCGATTCGAAGGTTGTCTCCATCCAAATATACACTCCCGGTTTCCTCCCACCTCAATGTCTGAAAGGATCCCGGATTGACAATTCTCAGAGTTTTCGGGGCGTTGCCGCAATTTCCCCTCAAGTTGTCCATGACCTTGGTGGAGTGAAACCGGCAGATTTGGACTGATCCATTGGAGAAGACGTACTCGGAGTCTGCATCAACCTTGCCACCATTGAAGCGCCCTCCGAAAGATTCGAGCACAGTGGCGACAGCGGCCCATCCGCGAACGTCGAAGGACTCCAGTTCCAGGGCGGCCAAGTCCATCGCGAGCTCTCTCCGCACGCTCCGAGCAGCACCCAGTGTTAGAGAGTAGTTCGGGTCTTTGCAGCCTATCTGAGAGGCACCCGTAACCCAGAGCATCTTCTCGTCTTGCGCCGAGAACAAAGACTCCTTCAGTCCATCCCACTGCGCAGGACCCATGGTGTGAAGGAAGGGCGACTCAAGATCCAGCAAGCACAAGATGGGTTGGCCCCGAGGAAGCTTGTGTCCAGGAGGGAAGTATTGTAGAGAAAGCCCTCGGGACTGCAAGGATATTACAACGCTGGAAACAACGGGGTGGTTTGGGTCTTGGCATATGACGCTTGCTCTCACAGGTTTTGAGAAATATTGACAGGGTCTGGCCACCGTCACTCTGCCATGCTCTCCGGTAAATGTGGCTGACGAGACGTCGTCGAAACCGGCAAGTCTCAACTTTTCTCGCAAGGCATCCGGCTGTGATGGTGAGTCGCCGCCGAGGTTGATCTCCGGGGCAAGACCAAAGGCGAGCTGAAGAACCTTGGATGCGGGGTTCGGGCGCTGGAGAATCAGGTAGCCTCGGGGCTTCAGAAGCCTTCGCATGTTGATTATGGAGGCTGATGTGAAGGAGGCCATGGGTCGTTGGGAGATGATGAGATCGACAGACTCCTCGGCGAAGCCTTGAGGAACAGGGTCTCCTTCAATATCCAGCTGTTTGTATTTGACTGCTGGTGACGATTCGAACCATCTGTTGATAGACTTTGTTGGCTTCATGGAGACACCCGTATAGGTGTAGGTACCATAGATACGCTCGCCGTCCGGAGACAAAAAGGCCGATGATACATCCTTCGTCTCTGCTGCGGGATCAATGTGTAAAATGCTCATGTTCGGCTTCTTGTGGCCTAGAAGCCGCAGAACATTGGAAAAGTCTACATCGTCAATGAACCTATATAGTCCGGCGAGATGCTCGGACTGCGTCAATGTCTTGACTGCGTGTGAAGAGCCTGAAAAGCATCCCGCGCCAAAGATGTGAACCCGATAAATCGCGTGAGCGATTTCGGAAAGGACGGTGCCCTTGCACGATTCGAACGTCTTGGTTATGAATGCATGCCTAGCCCTGTGGCTCATTGTCGCAACTTCAAGTGAATTGATGACCCCAGGGTAATGCCCGGTCATGGCCTCCCTGTATGAGGCGTCAAGCCAATTTTTGAACTTGACCAGATGGGGCTGTGTAGCAGGGAGGAACTGGATCTCGGCCCTGAGGTCAACAATACAGGCTAGTACCAGCCCATCTAGGACATGGGAGGACCCATCCGTTTGTCGCTGGTGCAATAATTGCGAGGGGCTGACGAAGTCGATATCGGGCTTCCATTCAAGGAGTACGCCAGCATGGGGGTCCTCATCGTCGCTGTGGCTATTCGCGAGAGCGCTGACTTGCAACCCAGAGATTTCAATGACTACCTGCCCTTCGGAGACGCCGACAACCTTGGTTGCATGGACAGCTTCAGGTAGACTCTCGGCGCCGGCGATGACCTGAATAGGGCCGGTAGGCATTCCGACAAACATCTCCTCGAGGTACACCGGCACCGTCAACTGCCTGAAGTTTCTTTCAAGACCTTTGCATCCGGCTACCATGGCCACTTGCATGCTCGTATCCAGAGTTGCCGGATGGACAGAATAAACTGCATCGTTGTAACCAGAGAACCTGCTATCGAGCGTTGCAACGGCTTTGAATTCGGCGACGTGCGAGGTGATACTGGAAAGCCCGCGGAAGCTGCTGCCGTAGTTCAGACCGAATCTCTTCCAAGTGTTGTAAAACGAAGATGCGGAGACCTGGCGCGGTAGGGCAGACATCTGCGGATGGAGGCGATTCTCGCCCGAGCCCGCTCTGCACTGGCCGGAAACATGTTTCGTCCAGCGTTTGCTAGCCTCACCAAGCGAAGATATCGAAAAGTCGTACCAAGTCTGTTGGCTCAAGCTTCTCGATTGTGCCGGGTGGAGGACCGTCACCAGCTCAACCGGCCGATCACCGAGCACCAGAACCGCCTCAAACGACACATGACTGAGCGTGAACTCGTCAGAGCCTGTGAGCTGCCTCAAAGCCTCTCCGACCATTGAAACGAACCCCGAAGCAGGAAAAACGGTCTCATCTCTAACGACGTGGTCCTGTAACCACAAGACGTCTTCGAGACGCAGATTGCATCTCCAAGAAGGGAGCGCGTCCGAGATTTCCTCGACACGAGAGCCAAGAAGTTCGTGATGGGGGAACTTTCTGAAGCGCCAACTGCGGGAAAGTCTACTTTCGAGCCAGTACTCCTTGTCGTAATGCCAAGGGTACGTTGGGAGGTCGGTCAGAAACTGGCCTGGCGGGTTGACTACCGCAACATCGATCTCCGTACCAGCTAACCAAAGCTCGCCTGCTGTCTTGAGAAGAGCAGAAATGGCGTCCTGGCCGCGCACCAATGTCGGGATATACTGAGCCATTCTATTCTTGTGCTGTAGGATCTGACGAATCGGGCCGGAGAGAGCGGGATGCGGTCCGATCTCGACGAAGACTGGTGACTTAAAATCATGCAGGATCGACTGTACTGCCGTGCTGAACAGAACGGGTGACACGACGTTACTTATCCAGTATGATTGGGACATGTCTGCGTTCTTTACCCCGGTTACAGAAGAGTAAAACGGGACGCATGGCTTCTTGTCCTGTAAAAGTCCTTCCAAGCGCGATGCAAAGTCTTCTGCGGCGGTTTGCATGTGTTCTACGAGTTATTAATATTGGAGAAGTCGGCCTAGGACAAGAGAGGTTGAGCTCACGAGAATGATAGCCACACTCGACCCGGAGGGCTCGCGCAAGCATTTCAGGACTCTTCAGTCGAATGTTGCGCAGGACGTCTTGCAAAACATCGCTCTCACCTGACAGAGTGACATTGGAAGGCGAGTTTTCGCACCCTACGATGACTCCAGGCCGCAGAAACTGCTCAACTTGGGTTCGGCCAAGGCCAACGGCAGCCATACTGCCACTGTGTGCAGCTTTGATGAGGCGGGTGATTTGACCACGGTGATAGGCGATGAGGATGGCTTCTTCCGCCGTGATGGCACCACTTGCATAAGCGGCAGCCGTTTCGCCCGAAGAGTGCCCAACCACCGCACTTGGCACAACGCCCCATGATCGAAGCAAGTCGACAAGAGCGACTTGAATGGCGAGGAGACACGGCTGGGAGAACTCAGCCTCGGAAAGGCGACTCTCGTCTTTCGGGGCTAGGATTAGTTCTGTGCAATTGTCAGAGCAACACTTGATCATGCTGGTTCAGGGAGGCTCATACCTCTTATCGTCCACGAAGGGGGTTCTGGCAGTCTAGCAAGGATTTTGTCAAGAGTATCGACCCGTTCTGCAAATAGGGGCTCCTGTTCGACAAGTTCTTTGCCCATCTGGGCCCATTGTGCTCCTTGGCCCGTAAAAACCCAAACCACATCGGGTGTTGAGCACCTTCTCTTGATAATTGGAGAAATCTGCAGTGGCCCATTACCATCAGTCACACAGAAGGCACGATGTGTGTGGGTCTCTCGGCGTGCAGCCAGTGAATATGCAACATTGCTCAGACTCCCTGGTGACTGGCTCAGGTAACTGTCAATCTTGTTTGTCAGTCTTTGAACAGACTCGGGGTGTTTGGCCGAGAAAGCGAGTAAACGATGATGAAGAGTCTCGGGGATTGGTTTATTGAGAATCTTGATCGGAGGCAGGCCAAAGCATGCGGCAGATTCAAGCAAGACCTGATAGAAAATTAACGTCATAAGGCAAACCCCGGCATCAACACTCACATGAGCATTGGAACCGCCAATTCCAAAATTGTTGACTGAAACTCTTTCACATCTGTCGGTTGGCCAGGGCAAAGGTTCTGTCGGAACTTTGAGCTTGGCAATTTCCCATGGAACTAGGTTTTTAGTTAGTACTTGATGAGCAAAAAGTAAATAACATGCCGGTAATGGCCCACTTCCTGGGTTTGGTGTTTTGAAGTTGATATTTGGCGGAATAGTTGAGTTTTCCAGTGCCAACACAATCTTGATGATGCTAGATAGGCCTGAAGCTCCCTCACCATGCCCAATGTTTGGTTTCACCTGAGATTTAGTATTAGTATCGGTTAAGCTATAGCACACAATTGCAGTGGCGCGTACTGATCCGATATAGATACCATTCTCGCCCCAGATATTGGCAACAGCACTAACTTCCAAAGGATCTCCTACCTAGAAGACAAGAATTTCCGTTAGCATCGCAAGATACTAGGCGTTTCCATTGACGTAATGGGACTCACAGGTGTGCCAGTGCTGTGGCATTCTACCATGGCAGTTTTCGACAAATCCGTGATGCCGGCCAACTTGTGGCCCCTCCTCATCAGCCGTTCATGAATCTCGGGGTTCGGTGTCGTTAGCCCAATGGTTCGACCATTTCCGGCAGTGCATGTAGAGCGGATCACAGAGCGGATCGGATCGCCGTCTCTCACTGCATCAGATAACTTTTTGATGTAAATGGCGGATACTCCTTCGCCCCTTGCAAAACCGTCGGCATCTGCGTCGAAACTTTTGCAAGATCCTGAAGGTGATAGGACTCCATTCTGGTGCATGACGGCCGTCTCCCTAGGATCAAGTATGAGGTTGACACCCCCAACAAGTGCAGAGGAGCAGTCGCCACTATGCAGATCTTGGCAGGCTTGATGCAGTGCGACCATAGACGCGGAGCAAGCAGTCCGCACAACGACGCTTGCTCCATGTTAGTCAACCATTTCAAGTAAAAGAAAAATACAGAAAGAAAACGCACCTTGGGCCTGTCAGATTAAACTCGTACGATGCCCTGTTGGCCAGGAGGTAGTCACCAAACACCTCCGGCCGGACTGGGTTCAGGTTCTGCTCGTCGCGGGACTCGAGCGTGGCCCAGTCTTCGCCCATAGTGCCAACATACACCCCAACATCATTGCCTTTCCATGATTTTGAGCCAGAATTCTCCAAAGCTTCGTAAGCCACCTCGAGAAATAAGCGTTGCCGCGGATCCGTGAGCTCGGCTTCTTGTTTCGTAAACGACCAAAAGCTGGGGTCGACGTGTGCCAGGTTCAACTCTTCGAGAAAGTAGCCAAACTTGGTTGGAACGTGGGACATTCTTCCAGGTCCGTACCAGTTGTCGACGTTGTAGCGGCTTTTGGGTACAGGGCAGCGACCGCTCTTGCCGTTGACAAGAAGGTCCCAGTAGTCGGTGGCGTTCTGGACGTGGCCCGGAAGCCGCATTCCCATGCCTATGATAGCAATAGGCTCATATACACCCAAGTCATGACCTTGGTCATTGCGAACACCGTTAATGTCGTGGGTGGTATCGTTATACATTATGACCGACAAAATGGGGTTGTCTTTGAGCTCCTTTGAGTTTTATGCAGCTCTCAAAGTTGATCTGGGCTAAGACTTGTGATACAAAAGAAAATCCGGGCACTTCGTGGGCCATATCAAACTTGGGTAAAGGATGGCACGCTGCTGCCTTATAAAGAGTACACATTGGACGTCCTCACTTGTCACCATTTCAAGCGGAGTTAAAAGAGTTAGAGAGTCCTCATCGTTCCACTCGCGTCGAGGTAGGCAGACTGCAGCTGGCACCTAGACCGTGGTGTTCTTGTCAAATCAGATTATATTTTAGACCATCTACTACCAGCTAATACCTCATAGACCCAGCTGCCAAGCCGAGAAAAAAAAAGACTTGGTTGGTGTAGGATGCAGCAGTGACGCTGCGATGAATCATTGGGCTTTACTGCATCGAGTTCGAAAGCCGATGGCTGATGTGAGACGGATTTTGCGTTTGTAGTAATTATGTGTTGAATCCTGGTGGGTGGGTTCGAGTTATTTACATGTACTCAGAACCCAGCTGAACACCCAAGGCTTCCTTCCTCGCTGGTCAGCCGAGGTCACGATTTGCATGTTCATGACTTGCTGCTAGTGCCAGAAGATGCATCGATCCATTTCCAGAACCGGTGAAGTCATGCATCTAGTTTGGTATGATTGCTTATGAATTCGGAAGGATGCGCAGGATTCAGGGCCTCGCGGCGCAGCAACCTGTTGGTCGTCTCCCCCCC
>MU846027.1:6962-182648 GCA_030867225.1 Colletotrichum caudatum | reverse complement strand
CCCCCCCCCCCGCGCACTAGTTGCCGCCTGCATACGGATGGATATTACTGGGCAACTTGAGCTTTACTCGCCAACTCACGTTCGCACATGCTTCGCGCGGCATACACTAGTTGAGTGCATTACTGGTACATGAACGATGTTGGAAACTGGAGATGGACACCTGGAACTGGAAAGACGTCCGATTCCCGCCGGCGCAAAGGCGATGGATGGCTTCCTCTGCTGAAGTGAAGGAATCGTTTAAAACCCGCAAATCAAGTTCCACGCCTGTCAGTACATTCTCTCTTTTCTAGCTCAGCAGTCCTTGGCATTAAACTAAGGAACGGCATCGAGTCAGGTTATTGAGTTCTGGTAGAACACCAGCAGAACCGACTGGGGAGATCGACAGCGGCTGCTCCCGCCCTCAGTACCAACGGTGCAACACTTGGAGGGGACATATTCATATCCGACAAGATCTCTGGTCCCACCTTGACTCTCATCATCCCCCCCCTTCCCGCCTCGAAATCCAAACACCCAACTTCTTTGAACGGGTACTCATGGAGCTTCTCACTCCGGACCCAGTGCTGCTTCATGCACGTTTACGGCCGACCGGCCTGGCCTGCATCGACCTCGCTACCAACCGCAGATGGACGTATTCGGAACTCGACGCCGACATTCAGCGCGCGGCCTCCGTATTGTGCGGACATGGGGTTCAGACCGGTGATAGGGTGGCGACCATCACGACCAACAGCGTCCATCAGCTCATTGCGCAGCAAGCCCTCATGAGGCTGGGAGCAATCTTCGTTCCACTCAACTGGCGTCTTGCTCGACCCGAGCTCACGAAACTGTTGGTGGACTGCGCCCCGGCCATTCTCTTCACGGAACTTGGTCCACCGGAGCTGCCCACAGGCTGCCAGCACATCGGCTTTTCGAATTTTATTGCAGCCGTGGACGCTGCAGAACTTGCGCCTCGCTTGGATGCAAGGCCCTCGGACGAGACGTGCGTTATTCTCTACACGTCAGGGACGTCCGGGGCGCCCAAAGGTGTCATGTTGAATGCCCGATGTATCTTGTCCACAACGATCAACTTCAGCATTCTGACAGAGGTCGACACCGGGAGCGTCTTCCTCTGCGACGGGCCGATGTTCCATTTCATGGGCCTCATTGCTCAAATCTGGCCATCGCTAATGCGAGGCGGGACAATCGCCCTGTCTCCAAAGTTCAATCCCGACCTCACCAATGCTCGGCTGGGTGATGCATGCCTGCACGTTACGCATTACTTTTGCGTACCCCAAATGGCCGAGGCCCTTGCCCGCGCGCCCAACTTCAACACGTCAGAGTGGCCCACTCTGAAGGCACTGTTTACGGGCGGAGCCCCCAGCCACCCAGCTCGTATCAAATGGTGGTTGAGCCGCGGGATCCGCATGGTCGATGGGTACGGCTCGACCGAGATGGGCACCGTCTCTGGTATGCCGCTGTCCCCGGGACTTATCGGCGTCAAGGCCGGCTCTGTGGGCCTCCCGGGTCCGTTGACGGCGGTCCGAGTAGTAGACGAACAGGGCAAGGATGTTTCCGTCGGTGCACCAGGGGAGATCATTGTGTCTGGTCCGAGCGTCACTCCGGGGTATTGGAACCGGCCAGAAGAGAGCCTTGCCGCTTTCACGAGAGACGGATGGTTCCGCTCCGGTGACATTGGACGGTTCGACGAGGACGGATACGTCTTTTTGATTGACAGACGTAAGAACATGTTCATCTCGGGGGGAGAAAATGTGTACCCTGCCGAAGTTGAGGCTGCGATGGCTGAGCACCCTGGCGTGATTGATGTCGCAGTTATCGGTGTGCCGGATGAGCTCTGGGGCGAAGCCGGGCACGCGTTCGTAGTTGCGGCGCCCGGCGCTCAACTTAGAATTTCAGACATGCTCGAGCATTGCCGCTCGAGGATTGCTCGGTACAAGGTGCCAAGAGAGATCGTCTTTGTTGAGGAGTTTCCTCGAACAGGATCAGGCAAAGTTCAAAAACACCTGTTGGCAGAGAACTCCGTAGCAAGATTGTATGTAGCAGGCTTATCGGATAGAAACGCTCTATACTGACAGAATGCAGCCCCCCTACCTATTTAATCTGAAAGTGATCAAGGGAGGAGAGAGGGTATGTGGGATACGACAGTCAAAAATGCATACAAGTCAAAAGCTTGCGCCGAGGGGGAATCGAACCCCCGGCTCCCCGACGCTGCTGGATGGCAACGGAGAATTTTACCACTAAACCATCGGCGCAGTTGTATTTCTGGTGGACATGTAGAATCTCGGCGTTCCAAGACTTGTGGCAGATTCCAGCGCTGCGTGTGAGTATGCTTTACACAATTTACGACGAGGATCCCGCAGGAGGAATGAATTGAAGTTAAGAGCCTCTCGGAACTCCCAATGAATATCGGGTAAGGTCTTACGTCATCTGGTCCGCGGATGTCGGTATGAAGTACCAAGCAATTTCAAGGTGTGGTGCGGTTGGTTTATCTTGGGTCGGTTGCTGCGAAGGATTCAACCGTCCGACATCACCGATATGTACATACCATGCACAATTCAGGTGCGTGTCTAAGCCGTCAGCTTTCTATTCTGAGCTGCTAACGGATTGGCTCAGCCAATCGCAGAACTCCAAGAATCAATAACGCTCTGCATGCATGTCCGATATAAGCCCTGTTCAGTCTCAGACATGCGCTTGATCATGCGTTGAATAGCGCGGACGGCTATCTTACTCATCGATAAACTCAAAATCTTAAACCATGCTGCCTAAACTAGTTATATTTGGGACGTCGAGAGGCAACTAGAATCGCTCCTCTCCTGGCCACCAGTCTCAGGTCAGTCATACGTCTTCGGGTTCGCAAAAGAATTAGCCTTGAGTCTTTGATCGCCTTCCAAGAACGCATCATTGCTGCCTGGCATCTTCATCCTTCCATCCTGTCTGTCCAGCAGTGTGGTTGTTGGGGTCTGACCCCCAATCCTAGGTAGTAATTATCACATGAAATTAGTCCAACCTCATACATATGTGGACACACTCACTCGCCAAGCGTTGGCACACTCCACTATGTCCTCGACAATCCCTCAATTAGAAATTACATGTCAAGCCAGCTTCCAAAGCTATCAGTATCATTTACCCCTCATCGTAGAACGCCTCGAGCTTCCGATTTGTTCACAAAGGTTCGAAATAACCCAGTTTATTCAAGCTTTGAAGCTCTATACGGAGTACTTTGCGCGCGGATTAATGAGTGGGTACCATTGGTCGTCCTGTTGTTTGCCTAGCTTGGCCCTCTGCTCAACGACATGTCAGAAGCATCCTTGATGGTCACATTTCCCGGGATTTTGTGGGCTCATCAATATTTTTATAGATGTGTAAATGTCTGGTCAGGGTCGCCCCATCGTATTATCGTCACGCACGCCCGCGCATAATGAGCCGGCTTCTCAACCCTAGCTTGCCGAAGCAATTGAGGGAAGCTGGCACATCATCCAGCGTGGATGAGTCAAATATAAACATTGGTGTCCTAGACTCAAACGCCTCCCGGTAGGGCTGTTCCAGTGGGTTACGCTATCCGTTCCGTCACTGAAAATGGCGCAGTGGTCTGGAACGAGATACTTTTCCCTCGCCACAAGGCATACAATAATATTGCCTTTCCTGCGTGCACTTTTCAGGTTTCGGTAGTCAAGGCAATTCTCGACCAAAAGCCCACCTCGACCGGCACCTTGATAATCGGCGATGAATTGCGCCCCGCGGTGCCATCGGTTCCACGTTTCCGTCACTGTTACACCGGCGACCCGCAAATCCAAAGAGTCCACACCCTATGATGTCAAGCTGTGGTTGTGGTACGGTCGATGTTTGTTATCTCGTCTTGCCTCCAATCGAGAAGGGGAAACCGTTTTGGAGTTGCCCACTGTTCCAGCTCCGCGGAATTAGAAACGTCGGATTACATACGGAGGATGGCTAGAGTTGCCTGAAGCATGAATGGTCCGTTGGATCATTCTGAAAGGATGGGGCCCATCTTTTTCTTTTTCCCACCGCTGGTTGCAGAATAGGGCCGCGAGCAACGTCTTGGCTAAACAGCGTCATTTCTCCATTTTGACGTAAAAGTGCCTTCGGTGGAATTGAAGAAGGTTTGGTGGTTGATAAAGACGTCCTTGGCCAGCTATTTCGGGGTCTGAGATATTGGGCCAACCGCTTTTCCGTTGAGCCTTTCTGACTAGGGCTTCGGCTATTGATTGATATAGTCCAACCGAGACGTAGAGCCATCGCAATTTGGACCTATCATCATCGGACATAAGCCTTGAATCTCTGTTACATCACGGACAAAAACCGTGCCCTCGAAGCTATTCTTTCAAGGCAGCCCATCAGCATGGCTTCTACGCCGGCTTCCGATGGTGCACGGGCCTCCCGGCCGACTGATAATGAAGACACGGCCCGGACCCGAGATAGCAGCGTGACCCGTGTCGAACCGAGTTTCGATGCCGAGAAGCAACAAATATCGAACGCAGAGAAGTCTGAAAACAGACCGGACGGCGGCTTCTTTGAGGACGGACCCGGCCGGGACGAGGAGGCCGAAGGTACCAGGAGCCACGACGGGGACCTGGCAGCTGCGAACAGCCATAGGCAACCAGAATATACCCCGGATGGGAGGCGGGTCATAACCGAGGACGAATGCGATAACATTCTGGGCTACTCCTGGCCGACGTGGAAGAAGTGGATGCTCCTCTCCTCCATCTTCGCCGTCCAGGTCTCGATGAACTTCAACACCAGCGTGTTCCCGAGCGCCGTCACTCCCATCAGCGAAGCTTTCCACGTCAGCGAGCAGGCTGCTCGTGCCGGCCAGTGCGCCTTTTTGGTTCTCTATGCGTTTGGCTGTGAGCTCTGGGCGCCTTGGAGCGAGGAGTTTGGGAGATGGAGGATATTGCAGTGAGTTTTCGTGATCGTCTCTATGTTGGATCATGACTAATGCTTTTCATAGATGCTCCCTGTTCTTGGTGAACATGTGGCAAATTCTTGCTGCTTTAGCCCCAAACTTTGCAACAATTGTCGTGGCTCGAGGACTGGTTTGTGGCGACCAAGGCCCCCCATGACTGCGATGAAGCTAACATTTTACCCTCAGGGCGGGCTCAGCTCAGCCGGCGGCAGCGTCACCATCGGAATGGTTGCCGACCTCTACCAGCCGGAGGAGCAGCAATGGGCCGTCCTCTTTGTCGTGCTGTCGTCCGTGTTCGGAACCTCAGTCGGCCCCGTGGTCGGCGGTCCGATCCAGAAGTTCCTCCCGTGGTACTGGAACTTCTGGATCCAGCTCATCTTCGGCGCCGTCGTCCAGTCGGTCCACTTCTTCATGCCCGAGAGCCGTGCTACCATCATCATGGACCGGGAGGCCAAGCGGCGCCGCAAGTCCGGCGAGGAAACCAACGTGTACGGGCCCAACGAGGTCAAGAAGCCCCGGCTTTCCATGCACGAATTCGCCATCACCTGGATCCGCCCCTTCGAGATGTTCGTCCGCGAGCCCATCGTCCTATCGTGCTCGCTGCTATCGGGGTTCTCCGACGCCCTGATTTTCACCTTCCAAGAAGGGTTCACTCCGGTCTTCAACAAGTGGGGGTTTGGGACTCTCGAAAAGGCGTGGGCTTTCATCCCCATCAACATTGGGTATTTGCTGGCTTACGTCTCCTACGTCCCTTGGATCATCAGAGACCACCGAGTCGTCAGAGCGAAGGGGCCTGACGCGCTGACACCCGAGCGTCGTCTGAAATGGCTGCTTTACCTGGCACCACTCGAGACGATTGGCCTCTTCGGGTTTGCCTGGACCTCGATGGGACCTCCCGAGTCTCACTGGATCGCCCCCATGCTTTTCTCGTGCCTGATCGCCATCGCAAACTTTGCCATCTACATGAGTACAATCGATTACATGGTGGCGAGTTACGGTCCGTACTCTGCGTCTGCTACTGGTGGAAACGGATTCGCTCGAGACTTGCTTGCCGGCATTGCCGCCATATATGCGTCTCCTCTATACGAGAATATTGGCGATTCGCGTCACACCGAGTATGCTAGTACCACACTCGCTTGCCTTGCGCTCATGGTCACGATCCCGGTGTACATAATCTACTGGAAGGGGCCCGCCATTCGAGAGAGGTCCAAGTTTGCTCAGTCCCTCGAAGCGGACCGACGCGCCAAGGGCGGTCGTCGCGTTGTGGCAGTTCCCCCAGAGCAGGTTGAGCCCGAGAATCTTTAGTCGATGCAGTAGTGAGTCTATGATACCACTCTGTTCTCAATGCAGATATGATGTGATCTTGGATTGGTGTAAGGCATGGAATCTAAGTTTAGTCACGATATCAATGATACCAATGTACAGTAGTTTCATGTATAATTCAGTTATTTGTCGCATCATTTCCCATATGAATTTGATGAATCAACAGAAAAACACTAGAGCTAGGGTATTCAAAGGATATGATGCTTGAATTGTTGGGTTATTAAAGAATCATGTAGGAGCATGAGTCGTAGCTACGTCTTTCTTAGCTCTGCATCTTCGGTCTTCGCTGCCAGAAAACCCACCATAGCTTCCCTTATGTTTGACGCACAGTTGACCCAATGCAATGACTATCCGCCAGAAGGGGTAAGCGATTTGGTCGAGAACAGCCCTGCTTCGGCTGACCAAGGACTTGATCGGGGTTATTGGACAGTGTTATGCCCACGGCGTCACGTCCTGCGACGATTAGCTCGCGTCTCAAGAAGATCTTTCTCCTGTTCTCGTGAAGTATTCTTCTGAGATACTCCGATAGCGGAGAAAACATGGTTACTGGGAGGTCGACCGGTATGGCAACTGACGTCTTTGAGAGCCAGGGTCTCTTAGGAACGAAGCAGAGAGCGAAACAACATGGATGGGACAAGCTTCATGGCCCACTACGGCACTCCATTACTGTCTATTCAGCCAGCCCTCAACCCAATATGAGGCTGACTAGTAAACGCTTTAGCTCGGCTAATCACAGGCCCGGCATTACCGTTCAAATCCGGGACGGGTTGACCTCTGAGAGTGCCCCAGCTCGAATACCGGTCTCCACCGTCCTGCGGGCCGCAAGTCCGGGGCGGACCGCCTGGCCACAGACCTATCATAGATAGTCCAGTATGAGCACACTTGATCCTGTAAGAAGTTCCGTCGCTCTCCCCAGCTCTGTGTAATTCAATTGCGTGATCCATGACTTCTCTTGACTGGTCTTGGACCAACTTGCTCAAGGCGCTCTCGGACCTTGAATGCTGAGCCACGAATGCCTTGAGATCTTGACTGAGATCTGCAAAGGCTTTCTCGTTGTTCTCAAAAGAACCCTCTGCTTTTGAGAACAACCGTTCGAGGATATATGTGTCCATGAGCTTTTGCGCGTCTGCCAGGTTTCCCTTGAGTCGGTCCAGCCGCCGCTTCCGCCAGACCACCTTCGGAGTCGTGGTCAGGGCGCAAAGCTTGCCCGGCTGACTGGGAGAGAGATATCCCATTTCCTCTTCGAGGTCTTTGGCGTGTTTGACGCATTTAGCGGCCAAGTCCAGGAGACGCTTCTCCATCATCGCCGGTGGCCGGAAGACTTGGGCCGGTCGGGCGCAGCTAATGGCAAGATGCGGAAGTGAGGAGTCCATTGGAGGAACTGCAACCCCCCTCGTGATCTGCGTCTGCAAGCTGAGCCGGCCAGAGTTCCAATCTCATCGCGGTGACCGCGCCTCCTTACCGGCCGTGTTGCTAGGAGCATGAGAACCGTCAGGTTGACAGCCGTTTATCGAGTGAAAAGGGTTCGCAAGACGCTCGCGTATTATCTGTGAGTATCGGGTATGATGTCCCTGCTGCATTCTCCCCACTGCATTGGAGCATTGTTGTGTGCCTGTGACTTAAGAGGGACCAACTTGGATATATATCTCAGTCTGATATGTGAGTGAAGGCTCATTTATGCGTAGTACAAAGGGTAGAACCCTGGCTGACAATAGGCGACCGATGACTGTTTGTCGCTGGGCAGAGAAAATGTGCCAGTGATCAGATCAGCAAACGATGGAAGGGGACATGACATCCAGTTCGGAACTTTGAGCGAGCGTCATATTCTCAACACGTTTCCCCTGACATTGTAACAGCAAAATCAAGTCCCAATGAACGCCAGCCTAATGCATCCGTCTCTCTTGTCAAAGCCCGCGCCTCTCTCTCTCTCACCGATACTTGTTGCTTGGGGGCATTCTCATGTCCTCGAATGCACCATCCGTCCCTTGACCCAGACCGCTTTGGTGTTCCGGTCGTCACCGTTGAAGAGCCACTTTGCGACCCGCTCCTCCCAGCTCTCCCACCCAAAGATATCGACGTTGCCACTCTCCCCGCTCCCGCCATGCCCGCCGTCCTCGTCGACCAGCGGCAGCCCGATCAGCTGCGCGTCCCACTGCATGCCGACCTCGAACCCGCCAATCTTGCCCTGCAGCCCGACGACCTTGGCTCCTCCCCTGGTCGCGAGGTGCAGCACCTCCTCGACCGTCAGCTTGGCCCTCTCTCGCTCCTGGCCATGCAGACCCATGGCCACGTGCCGCGACACCAGCGCCGCCTGCCTGGCGGCGTCGAGGATGCTCGGGCTGTACCCGCCGCTCATGTCCGTCCCCAGGCCGACGTCGATGCCCTTGTCCCATAACCAGCGCACCCGCGCCGCGCCGCTCGTGATGCTGCTGTTGCTGCACGGGCAGTGCGACACCTTGGCGCCCCTCTCGGCGATGGTGGCCGCCTCCTTGTCCGACAGGTGGATCGCGTGGGCAAGCACCGTCTTCTCCCCCAGCAGGCCGTGGGCGTCGTAGACGTCGGCGTAGCTAGCGCTCTCAGGGAAGAGTTCCTTGACGAGCTCGATCTCGCCCTCGTTCTCCGAGATGTGCGTCTGCACGAGCACGTCGAGCTCTTTCTGCATGCTCGCCAGCCCCCTCATGGCCTCGCTTGAGCACGACGGCGCAAATCTCGGCGTCAGAATGGGCGCGACAATTTCGAAACCCGGGTCGATGGACCGTATATAGTCCACATTCTCCCTCGTCTTTCTCAATGAATCTTGTGGCGACTCATCTTTGTAGTATTCAGGACACAGGCCCTCGCGGTCCATGCACACCCGCCCGATAAATGCGCGTTGACCCAATGCTAAACAGATGTCTGCCAGAAGATTGGTGGCGTCGACGTCGATGGTGGCGTAGTAGGCCGAGGTGGTGGTGCCATGGGCGAGGGTGCGGCGCACGCAGGCGGTGTAGACGCGCTTGGCCTTCTTCTGGTCCTTGAGGCTGGCCTCGAGTGGGAAGGTATACGTGTTGAGCCAGTCAAGGAGGGTAGACTTTCCAAAAATGCCGACATTGGGGTATTGCGAGGCGTGCACATGGGTGTCTGTGGTGGTGGTGGTGGCAGCAGCGTTAGCTTCAAGGTTGCGGGGGGGGGTGGGATTTGATTTCTACGGGACGACGCGCGCATGTCTCGGAAAGGGTTTGTAGCCCGTTGTCTCACCGAGCTGCAGGGAGGGCAGCATTGAGAGAGAAAAAAGAAACCATGGAGGCCTACCGATAAAGCCGGGGAAGAAGAACTGCCCCTCCTCCCCCACACGAACCTCGACATCGCCGAGCTTCCACCCGAGGCGGGGGAGCAGCTCGGCCTCGGACCTCCTCAGATCGTATCCCACCTCGACAGCGACAATGGCGCCGGATGCGTCGACGCAGACAGCCGTATCGTGGAGGTATTCGAGCGCCTCCCTCGTCTTGGAGTGCACAAAGGTGCCGAGGAAGAGCTGGTTACGTCGCGTTGTCGGCGACGATGACGAAGCCGCGGCGGGCAGGTCTCTAATCATATCGCCCATCGTCGGTGATGCTTCAGCGTCCCGTCGTCGTCGTCGTCGTCGTCGTCGTCGTCGTCGTCGTCGTCGTCGTCGTCGTCGTCGTCGTCGTCGAGGCTGTCGAGAATACCGCTTTTGTTGTTGTTTTTGGTAAAGGAAACCTTCTTTGCCGTCGCCCGTCGCCTTGGTAAACAATCCGGTCCGGATCTGTTTGGCCTTGACGTTGGGATCACTATAATGTTCGTCCGTTGCTCGGTTGCCGTCGGCAAAGTCGGGGAAAACCGACCCCACGGTGTCTTTCCGGATTCCACGGCGAGCCAGATGACGCCGATGCCAATGCTCCTGCTGACACCCGGTACAACAACAAGGATTCAACGGGAACGTCAAAAGTTTGGGTCCTGGACGCGTACGAACAGATCACGAGCTGGTGTTGAAAGAGGGATAAAAACGGGAGTACGTGGTGGTATATCGTCAAACTGGCACGAGCGTCCGAAACTCCAAGAAAACGAGACCACGAGAGCGGCGGGGAAAGAGAAAAAGCAAGGAGACAAAGGCCGGTAGATATATGCAGTGCGACGATATGACGCGCATCGAAACAGGTGCTTGCTTCACTTTGTCCATCCGCTGCCGTCGGTCAGGTAGGTAGGTACTTGTAAGTAGGTACGATCGGAAACCTCCATCCCCTCACCTCCAAAGAGATAAGACGAATCAAACGAGGGCTGGGGCGGGGGGTCTTAATCTTTGTTGTGCAGTGCAGGGCATGCAGCGGGAGAGTATCAGAAGCACGCCGAGGAAGAAGAAGCTTGCCTCGTTTCGTTAGGCATAGCCGTCTACCGTGTCAAGGCACGCCGCCGTCGTTCCGTAAGCGGCGGGTTGGACAGTTGAGACCGCCACTAATAGAACCACGCGATACACCTGCTGCCCGCTAGCTTTCCAGCCCGCGACCCCCACTTCGCAGCGCGGCGCTCGCCGCTGCCCGCCCACCTGCCCGCCTGCCCGCCTGCCTGCCTGCCTGCCTGCCTGCCTGCCTGCCTGCCTAGAGATAGATACCCACCCATGTTAGCCAGCTTGACTCGATCCGGATAGCTTCGACAGCTTCGCCCGTCACGTCACGTCACGTCACGTCACGTCTCTTATTCCCTTCTAACCTGGGCAGATAGCCAAGCCGCCTCTCCTTCACCGACAGGTACTTCCATCTCCGCACCTCGTTTGCCTGTCTCTGGTTCTTGATTATGCCCCCGCTCCCCCCCCCCGTGTTCTTTTCTTCACTTCCGTCACTAGCAAATGGATGCGCGCCATGTACATAGTATAACCCCTCGGAACCAACAACCAAACACCTCCCGTTCTATCCGCATGCTGTGTCTTTCCGGAGAACCCATCTATGTTCCGGGTCCTTGCAGCTCCCTCTTGCAGATCCCCCGCTGACACAGCACAGTCATGCAATGAATGCCCTTTGGCATCCTACCTGGCCAGCTTTCAGCCACCAGTCATCTGTATTACCCGCTGCCCTGCTTGTACGTCGTACAATGCAGCGCCCCTTCGGGCACATTCTTTTGGTCAGCGTACGGGTTACCTACTATATATGCTGTACACCACGCACGCATTGCTTCCACGCCGATTCGAGGGAACTCAAAAGTTGAACCAATTGCTCTCTATTGTTTTCGCGTGCCATCCATCCGTCAAATCAAACAACAACCAACGCCCCAGCCCTAGCAAAAGACTAAACACTGACTTTCTAACGCGACATGGTAAAACACAGTCATTGAAGAATAACGTCCCCCAATTTGTACAACAATTGCGCCGCCCAGAGTCATTCAGTGTCCATAATCTATAGTCTCTTTTCCCCTCCGTCTTCTCTTTCGTAACAGCGTAGCTCTCCAAACACCACTCATCTGCTGGCGCAGGTACTTCAGGTCTAATTGCGCCTATGCAGCCGCGCCAGGTCCCTCGTGACCGGCAGTGACACCGTTGGGACCGGGTCCGTCCTGGGTGTACTGGTCCCAGTTCGCCAGGATGGACGCAATCTTGGGCGAGTTGGTGAGCTTGTACACATCCTCAAAGTACTCCTTGGTGATGGCGAATGGCTTCGCCGTCACGTTGGGAATGTATTTGCCAACAAGCTTGGCCGGGTCGATCGTCGTCTTGTTAATCTTCTTGAGAAGGAAGGACCGGAATGGCTTGACACCGGACCGGAGGAAGGTCGAGTGGAAAGGCACGTCAATACCCCGGAGCGGGATCGTCGCAAAACCACGCTGGAGCTCCAACGGGGTCGGCTTCTTGAGCGTCGCCTCGGCACAACCCTTGATGATCTCCTTGAGAGCGCCCTTGGCCTCGTCAATGTTGCCACGCATCTCCTCAATGTCGATCTTCTGCTGCTTGAGGAAGTTGGTGACGCCCGTGAGGGTGTCCAGAGCGCGGAGGTCACCGGCGGCGACGTATTGCATGTTTGCGATGTTGTAGTTGACGATCTCAAGCAGCCAGCCCGTCTCCTCCGAGATGCAGTCAACAACGAACTGCAGAGCCTCCTCGTTGAACGTCTTGGAGATTCTGCTGGGGTTGATGGCGCACATGGAGTAGTTGGAGCGTCCGGCCGCGTCACGCTCGACAGCGACCTGCATGGTCAAACCACGGTAGAAAACAACCGACACCAAACTCTCAATGGGCATAACCTCCGCCAACGCAGCGAGGGCCGAGTACTCACCCAGAGAGTGACCGGCGAATGTACAGTCGCGGGGCACAAGGCCCTTAGACTTCATGTCCTCAAAGCTGGCCTTCTCCATGAGGGTAAGGGCAGGCTGGGTGAACTGGGTAGCCGACAACAAGCCGGTGGGCGAGCGGTAGGTGTACGAGGTGGTCTTCTCGTCAATCTCCTTGAAGATACGTTCCGACTTGATGCTTCCATCGGCAGCAACGGTTTCGAAGGTCATGGCCATGTAGTTCTGGCGAATGGCCTTACCGCGGGGACCACCAAAGTAAACGGTGAGCTCCTTGGGGTTGTTCTTGACAATGTTGGTGATTGAAAAGCCTGAAGAGAATTAGTGGGGGGTTTCACATATGGTCGATAGGTATATAGCTTACCGTAGTTGTCCAACAAGTACTTGTCGGCGCGGTCCCAGACCTCCTTGGCGACGGGGCTGCTGGCATACAATTCCATCCCCATACCCTGTTCCTGGGAACCCTGGCCGGTGAAGACATATGCCGTGACGGGCTGCTCAACCTCGGCCTCGCCGAGGAGGACCTTCTCCTCGGTCTCCTTGTTGCTAGCCTCGACCTTAATGATCTTGCGGCCAGAAACCATACCAACGTGCTGAAGCTTGACCTGGAGATCATCGTTGGGGAGAACCATGCCGACCAAAGAGGCGTGGAAGCTGCGGACACGGCCAATGTTGTTCTCAGCAGCCCACGTCTCAACCAAGCTGCGAACAGCTGCACTGGAGTACATGCCGTGGGTGATGGTGCCGGGCAGGGCGGCGTAGTTGGCGAAGACACGCGAGACATGGATGGGGTTGTAGTCACCAGAGACACGAGCATAGTTCTCGTTGGTGGCAGGGGCACGGAGCTGGAGAGGGGTGCGGCCGCTGAGAGGGATGGGGTTCTCAAAGTTCAGAGGCTGGTCGAGAGGGGCACCGTTTCGCTCGAGGTAGTCGACAACAGGGTTGCCGTTGGACTGGCCAGCCTCGTAATCAACGCTGGCGACCTGAATGATCTCCTTGGTGGGAAGCTCAAGAAGGACCTGGCCCTGGGTGGAGACACTGCTGTACATCGTCTTGGTCTTGTAGCGGTAGAAGCTCTGAAGACGGAATGTGAGCGTCTGTCCGAGGAGGTCCAGGTCGCGGGGCAAGTCATCAGTGTTGAACCACTGCTTCGACTTAAGAACAGCGACGTCCTTGCTGGTGGCCAGGTGTAGCTGGATCGGGGTCTCCATCTTGCGCTGGAAGGTGTTCTCGTAGTCGGTGTAGGCACCGCGGTACAAGAACTGAGAGGTAACGTCCATGACGGCTTCGCCATCACGGTAGATAGTACCACAGACCTCAACCATCTTGCCAGACTCCTGGTTGATAACGGCATTGATCTGGGCAGTGGTGGAGACCTCATCACCCTTCTTCAGAGGCTCCGCACCAGGCTTCATACGGAACTCGTTGGACAGGTGAACCAACTTCAGCAGGTCACCATCAATAGTGCGGGGGAAGATGGGTTTGGTGATAGCCTTCCAGCCGACGACAATGGCAAAGTCCATTGGGGCGTAGACTGTCTTGCCTGGGCGCTCAACAAAGGCCTCGCCGGTGTTGCCAACCGCATGGATGAAGTCGTTGATGTCTTCGCCGGTGATGGTAGCCTTGCCTCCGTCGAACTTGCTGCTAACATCGGCGTCGAGGTCAAAGGTCTCGTCACCAAACCACGCACGCCAGTAAAACTCCTTGATGCGGTCGTTGCGGCCCTCCATGACCTCGTGGATGGGAGCGTAGCCAGCCTCTGGGTGGTAAGTGAACTTGAGGGGGAGCGCAACCGGCTTGCCAAGGGCGGTGGTGTCCTTGATCATGCTGACGACGATCTCGTTCTGGCCTTCAAGCTGGACCTCAATGACATCAACGTACTGGTTGTGACGAGGCTGCTCCTTAACGACGATCTTGGTCTTCTTGGGGTCCTTGGGGTTGTGGATCTCGACAAAGAGGCCACGAGCAGGGGCAAAGATGCGCTTGATAGGGTTAGTCTGGAACTTCTGGCCCTGGACAACAACCTCGGAGGTGAGAAGAGCGTGGCGCCAGCTGCGGTCGGGACCAGCAAGCAGAGCCAGCCAAGCGTCAAGGCTGGGCAGAGTGGCCGTGGGCGACGTCGACAGACGGTAAGTGTTCTTGTGGGCATCATCGTATGACACGGTCAGGCCATCGACATCCTCGACGGGGACCTCGGTCTCGATCAACTTGCCACCGAAGTACTCAATGGTGGGAATCGCCTTCTTGTCACCGTTGTACAAGTCCCTGGTCAGATACTCAACGTGGGTGTTGTGAATACCGTCAAGAATGTCCTTGATGGGCTCGTCAATGACCTTCGAGTACTTGACAGCCATAGGTCCTTGCAGAATGCAGGTACGGCCGACGTCCTGGCCGATGACGGCACCAAGGTCCTCAGACTGCCACAGCGAATCCTTCTTGAAGTAGAAGTCGAAGTTCTCGTCAAGGGTGGGAATGAAGGTAACAGGCTTCTGGATGGGGCGCAGGCACAGCATTAAAAAGTGCTGAACATCCTGGGCGTTGATGAGCTGAGTCTCAGCATCAGGGTAGTGAGACAAGATCTTCTCGACAGTCTCGTACGGTGACTGGAGGTCCTTGTAGTCCTGAAGCTGGGCGACCTGGCCGGGCTGGGAGGTGAAACGCTCCTCGACACGGCGAATGAAGTCACCGGTGAGTCTGATGAAGGTAGGATCAATCCAGCGCTGCTCGTGACGAATGTAAAGCAGGTCCACCATGCGGCGAACAACCTCACCGTAGGTCATGTCCTCAAGATCGACCGCCTCACCAGCACGGTTGCGACCGAACCAAACCTTCTGGAAGTCGTCGTTGAGCTTCTTGATGATATAGTCACGGTTCTTCTTCAACTCAGCAACACGCTTCTCCTTGGGCAGGGAGAAGATCTTCTTGTCCATCTCAGCCCAGAAGAGGACACCGCGAGTAGCGAGCTTGTGGATAGGCTCGCCCATCTCTGAAAGAACCGTGATAATACCACCGGTGGGACCCGTGTAGGACTTCTCCCACTCGCTGTCCACAACACCAGGGGCGTCGATGATGGCTTGCTTGGCAGCAGGGCTGGTCTTGGCCTCCTTGGCGACCATCATGCGGCTGCCGAAAAGAGTACCATCGAAAGGCATGGGAGGGTAACCGTAATTCTTCGACCACTCACCCGTAAGGTACGGGTATGTGTCCTCGGCGCCACCAAACCCACTGCCGGCAACGAGAATAATGTTCGCCTGACGACGGATACGGGGGTACATGGTCAGAATGGGCTGATGGAAATCCTCGTAAGAGTGGTGACCACCGCCGCGACCACCAGTCCACTGCAGAATAACAGGGAAGGTAGGGTTGGCCTTGGCAATGTTGACGACGGACTGGATTGCATCAACAGAACCAGGCTTGAAGCTGATGTGCTTCAGGCCGAGGGTGTCGATGTACTCCTGCGCAACCTCGACAGAGGGAACACCAGCCCCAATGGTCAGACCTTCGATGGGAACACCCTCAGCTCTGAGCCTTGCGAGCATAGGGATTTGCCACTGCATGGCGCGAGGGTTGACGTAGATAAGGTTGACACCAATGCCACGTCCGGCCGGGATAGCAGCTTCGATCTTCCTCAGGGCAGCGGTCATCATATTAGGGTCGAAGTAGCCACCACCGGCCAGCTCAATGTGGTAACCGGCGTTCATGGTCGCCGCAACGAAGTCCCATGGGACCGTGCAGGGCGTCATACCGGCGACAACGATGGGAGGGAGACCCAACAGTCTGCTCATCTTGGTGTCGACATACGTGTCGCCGTTGGACGTGGTGACTAGACGAGGGCCAAACTCCTTCACCCAGTCGACGGCATACTTGACAGCGTGCTCCTCATCACGGTCAAACAGCTCGGGCTTGTATCCAACCTCAGTGACGGAGCCATTGACAGAGCCAGCAAGGATGACGTGCACACCGGTACCCTCCTTGTTGCGGCTGGTGAGAACACCAAGACCAGAAATGCCTCCAGGACCGAAGTCAAGGACATGAGTGGCCTGAGGGAAAACGGTAGCCTTCTCCCAGTTGACGGGGTCTCTGGTAATGAGACGGATGAGGGTGGGAACAATGTTGCTCTCACCAGCCTCACGAAGGTCCTTGCCGGTGTTTGTGTCAAACACGGCAGTACCAAGAGACTTGGAGGAAATCTTGATGTTCTTGAGGTCCTCGTCAATCAGCTCCGTCGCCTCAGCAAGGTACTTGCTGTGGAAAGGGGCGGTGATGGGGAGGAAGCGGTGGACAAAACGCAGCTTGCGCTGGCCGTGAGGAATGCGGTTCTGGTCCAATCCCGTCGGCGCCTTCACCTTGCGGAGCTGGGCATTAAGACCGTACAAGGAAATGGGAGGACCGGTGACAACGAGGTTGCGCGGGCTGTTGATGAGGGAGATGGAGATGTGGCGATCAGCAGGGAGATACTTGTTGGTAGCATCAATGTGTTTCTGCACCTCGGCCTGAGAAAGGTCACGGATGCTAAGCATGGGGGTGGGAAGACCTTCTCCATTGTCCACAGACTCCCTCAGCATGGTGGGGGTCAGCGATGTGCGGGGGAACACCTGCTGGCTGCGGGCACCGATCCAGAAAAGAATCGTAAGAGCCGACGGCGCGAGTTCTTGCCATGACTCCCAAGACTCTGCAGCGGCCGTGATAGCGGCGAGAACGATGCCCTGGGAGTGACCGGTCGTACCGCTGATCTGTTCGCGGAGTAGACCGGGGTGTACGCCGAGAACCTTGCAAGTGACCTCGTAGTGCGCAAGCTGAACAAGACCAATCAGGGGGAAACTGACAGGGGCCGAGATGAGGTAGTCGACATCAGGCGTCTCGTCCTCGCTCTCGAGCCATCTCATAATGTCAAGACCCTTGGGGTAGAGCTTCTCTGCCTCGGGGTGCTTGGAGAGGGTCTGGAGAAGCTCAGCGGCGTTGAGAATAAGCTCGCCGATGAAGGGCTGGTATGTCCTGTAAATCTCGCGCAACTCATCAAAGTACTCCTCGATGTTGCCCTGGCCGCCGAAAATGGTGTAAATGTCGGCGGAGCCGTCGTCAGCAGCACGGAAGAGCGCTGAGCCGTAGGCCTTGATTGAGCGACCAGTGGTATGTCTGGCCTGGTAGTAGCTGCGGATGACAACCAACTTCTTGGCGTCGATGCCGGGCAATGTGGCAGCGAGGGCGTGGACCTCATTACCCTGGAGGTATCCGCGCTCGAACTCATTAAGAACAAGCTTCAGGACCTCCTCGTAGGAGCCTGACTCATCGTCCTCGCCCTTCTCGACCTCGTCGGCGACGAAGCCCATGTATCTCGCGACCAGCTCTGTGACGGACGAAGGCTCGTCATCTTGAGCAAGCTCGTCTGTGGCGGTGGGAAGAGTGGCAGTAAAACGATCCTTCAACTGAGAAGCGTGAAAGTGGAGAGCGGTCGGTACGAGGAGAGAGGTCTCAAGAGAACCGTGGCGAAGAGTGAGGGGACGCAGAGAAGCGTTGGATCGAGGGGTAGAGACTCCCGTCTGGGGACCGGTGCCTGTGCCGTACATGGTGATGGCGGGTTGGGGGGTATCAAGAGTGTGTGAATTTTTTTCGCGTGTGCTACGAATGGAGCTTAACTCGCCACGTTTGTTAGCCGAGACATTTTTGAGGAAGGCCTTTTTTTTTTCCCCCCCCTCCCCTTCTTTTCCCCTCGTCTTCCCTCGTTGCTCCGCCAGAGAGCCAATGGGGCGTTAAAAATGACTTACCTATCTGTGACTCCGTGTACTCAGCGAAGAGCAGGAGGCAGCTATTTCAAGGTGCTCCGGGACGGCGGGGGAGAAGCGGACGGCGGGGGAGAAGCGGGCGGCGGTGAAGGGGTGGGAGGTGTATGCGTGTGGATGCGTTCTGCAGTGTTTCTTTGGGAGGACGTCTAGTAGAGCTATGGCTCCGATTCTCCGAGAGCAATTGGTGTTCTATGAAGGACAAGAGAAAAGGAAACGAGAAGACTGCCCTGCAAGATTTGTCCTAGACGTGAAGTTGCGGGGGAGAAGAAGGAGAGAGTGGCAGATGGCAGGTTAAAGAAGAGTTGGATGGGTGATCAAGGGAAGGTAGGGAGGGCGTTTGGAGGTTATGACGGGAAGGCTCAGCAGTCAGTTGAAGGGCATCCCTTTGGACTTTTGCTGCGGTCTGGGTGGTCTGGGTCCTGGCTTTCTTGGAGTGGTGTGCGAGTGAGGATTGAACGTGCCGCTCCGGGTCTCAATGGGTAGACATGGGGTTGACTGGGATAGTGGGATTGGGGAATTGGTACCTTCACACCTCATTGATTGAGGGCGGCGTGTGGTCAAGTCACTCACTCACTCGCGGGCGTATGTCTTTCTGTCGTGTGGTGTGGAAGTGGAGGCAATGTGGATGGATCCAACCTTTGGGACAAGTACCTGTTGACTGAGGGTGCCTGCCTTTTGGTGCGAGTGAGGTCAATCCCATCAACGTAATTGGAGGTACCTGGTCCAATTTGGAGCCACGATGGGGAGGGGGAGGGAGGGGTGCAAGGGTGGAAGGAGGTACCCAGGGAAGGGTCAGGTACAAGGCACGCCGGTAGAGATGGTACTCAACGATTAAAAAAAATCAGGCCAGGTCATTTCTGGGACATTAGATTGATTGGAATGAGCCCAGTTGGTTCGGGCTGGCGGAACAGGCTCGTTGGCCCGATGTAGCTTGTATATATCTATTGCATCGAATCGATTGGTTGTATCCGTATTTGGGCTGACATCTGTCTTACCTACCCCTTCTCTGTGCGTCTTCAAGCGAACGATCGAGCATTGGCACCGGCTACCTGACTATCTATCCTGTCTGTATGGCATTGGATTGTCGATGGAAAGAGGCAGTTGAAGCACTTTCCAGTAATTGCTGGCGTAAATTGGTACCTGTCTGCAACATATTCGTCCATTCCTTCCTTCCTTCCTTCCTTCCTTCCTTCCTCCTTCCTTGATGTACACTTGCTAGGCAGGTAGGTAGTTACGCCACTTGTTTCCCGGTACAGAAAAGGATGTTCATGTTTGGCAATAGGTAGGTAGGTAGGTAGGTGTCTGGTGTCTGGCTCTTTTCTGCCACTCCATGTTTGAGGTTGTCCCTCTCTCCAAAAGTCTCAAATCTCAATGTCTCGCCAAATTTCTAGTTCTGTTGGGGATGGTCGCACACCCAATCCACCCCTCCAGCTCCACCCTTGACTTCATGCAGCCCACCCGAGTGATCCGCAAGGGTGCTGCTACTGTTGGAGAACGGAGGGGGCAATGTACCGGTACTTGCTCTCTTCCGCAGACCGTCCTCGAGGATTACCACGCTTTGCACCGCACCGCACCGCACCGCACCGCAACGCACCGCAACAAGCACGGCGGCTTTACACTTGGCTAGACGGGGCCATCGCCAACGCTCTCTCCTCTTCTAATGCGCTTTTGGGGCGGCGTGCATCTTGTCTCCGGATCTTTGCCGCGGAGTCTGAGCAAAGTAGTTTACTAATCGTCGGGTGCGATTCTGCATCAATGGACGCACGAATCCTCGGCCAAATGCTATCATCTTCGGCTCTTCTACTCCAACCAAGTCCCTTGGGGGGGGACAGACCTGCGGTGCACGGCGATAAGGTGCCGTGCTGTTTCCCGGATGCATCAAAAAGAACAATAGCCACGCGGACCCGCTCGCACTTCCATGGTTTATCTCGGGCTCTGCGTGACGTCTCTCGTACCTGTACAAGTTTCCAGTTTTGCTCGATATCTTTTTGCCTCTCCCTCCCCGCTGTGCCGCGAAGGTGATGAGGGTATTGTTCACATCGACGTGGGTTTTACCGCGTCCATCCATGATATGCGGGAGCGTACAAGATACTTCAAGCTTCAGTGACGTTCCCGCAGCTCCCCGGTCGGTCCAAAGGCGGTCAACATGTTCTAGAGTCGTAACCGTATTTTCTGCCGTATTTTCCTCTCCACCGCTCTCACCCCACGCCTGGGGCTGATGCTGGGGAGGATGGCAAATGCGCGGGACCCTTAAGAAGGGGATAGCCGGCAGGGAGAACGGGATGTACAGTTACCCGCCATTGCGTCGCATCGAAATCTCACCGCACTCGAATTTATTGTCATCCGAGCACGCATGCTGGGATAGGCTGGCTGGCGGGGCGGGAGCTGTCTCTGTGCCATGCCACGCGGATTCTCGTCGAGGAATGCAAGCCCTGCGCCCTGCAAGCCCCTCGGTGGCAGTCCCCTTTTGCTTTTTTTCTTTCCTAGCCCCCTCTTTCGTGGAACGAGGGGCAACTGGCGCTGAGAACCGTGCAGCTTTGAGACAAACCGCCAGCCTAGCCCGCCTAGGTAGGTAAGTAGCCCAGCACTCTAAGTATGAACTGATGAGGACAGGGCTGGAATTCTTGAATTTCGACCTTTTTGTTGCGCCGAGCTCCCTCGCTCGGTCTCCGATTGCTCATCGATGTCACTCGGCGAGCTCGGACAAGCCGAATCAAATAGTGCAAAGAACGCCAGTCGCGGTGGTTAGAGACAAACGGCGATCCGCCGCATCTGTTGTGCATCACAATGGTTTTGTTGGATGAGGCTGCCGCGAGCCTAGTCTTGGCCCACCTTTCCCTCCCTCCCCCCAATAAACCTTCACTGAAGAACTGGAGCGACCCGTAAGAAGCCGTCAAAAAGTTAGCATGAGCATATCAGATCGCCAGACCACTAGATCAGATCAGACCGGCTCCCAGTCGAGGCTTGAGCGGGAGCATCTCAAACAGAAAAACTTGAACCTCGAAGGGAAAATAGAGCGAGAGAAACGGAGAAGGGGAAAAAGCTCGGGTCAAATTTGTTGTCAAACAAACTGCCAAGTATCGCTACTTTGCCTTAACCCCCGTCAAATTTGGCGGGTTCCTAGAATAGCGACCACTTTTTGCCCCTCCTCTCCCTCCATTTCTCATTACGCCCATTCCACCCTTGCACTGGTAACCTGGAAGTTTTTTGGGGGCTTGATGAGGAGCTACCCACGGCTGATGGTTCCCGGCCGCAGCTTGCCGCTTGTCGCACATGTGTAGACGTATACGAGAATCGATCCGTGTTTGAAAGCTTCAACTTAGTTCCATTGCGACGAGACGGGTCGGAACTGTATCCGTATGGGTTCGCTGCTTATCGTTATCGACCTCAACGTCCCACCAAGCTTCAAAGCTCAAAGCTCCAAGCTCCCAAAAACAAGCCGTAGCTGGATCTCGGCAGAGGTGTGGCCAACAGGAATGCAGCGATAAGAAGCATCCGATAGGCAACCAGATCAAGGTAAGGAACAGGTACATCCCAAAGGCGAAACGATGGTACGAATAGGTAGGTAAAGCTTCAAGAGGTCTCAGCCACAGAGCCTCGCACCGGTCTAACGCTTACCTACGCACGCGCACTAAGTCTTGTCGAGGGGCAGGTACGGCCGCCACTAGCCCAAATCCAACATTCCGACAGCTCGGACAAGGGGGAGCGAGCAAATGGGCGCCGCGAGTGGTGCATGTTTGGTATGAGAAGATGACAGGACACAGACGGACGCCATGACAGCCCAGCGATGCCAAACTAAACTAGTACACGTTGACAGCAGTAGCAAAGCCCTGGGAGCAAGCCATGTACAATGACATACATGCCTTTGAGTTGTCTCAAAGTCGCCTCACGAACATGGTATTGTAATGGCAGGCTCTAAAGAGTAGGCAGGATAGAAATCCCAGTCAACACCGGGTCGAAGATAAGATAGTACGACGCACGGATGAGGCCACTCGAGAGTTGTCGATAATGCATGCGGCTCGATGACGATGCCAGCGCTTCGCTCGTTTACTGGCACAGAAGGTGGGAGGCATGGACAAACTTCCGCCGGGCCAGATGGTAGGCATCCAGCGATATCTTGTGGATCAGCTTCGATGGCTGCTCATCGCGAGGACGGGCTTGGTACCCTAGGACTATCATGCTTTAGATGGCTTGGATGTTCCTTGACGAATGCAACCGACAACTCCTTGGATGTTGCGCCAGAGTGATGAGATTACCTCTGATTCACCATCCCATCTCTTGGCGGGATTTCAGCGGTTCGTAACCAACAACTCTTATTTGAATTCTGTATCCGTAACATGTAAACCCTTAGCTCTCTACTCAAACGTCAACTGCACATCACTGACATCCCTCTCCCTGCCGTCCCTCCCAAAGAAAAGGAAAAAAACTAATAACAGACCGTCTCCACTGTCCCACCCTACATTCCCCCAATGAAATGGTTTTGTGGGGAAAGCCCCCCCCTGATCGTCCCATGCTCGATTGGGAAAAGCGTCTGAATATGGTTGAGGACCTCTGCAGGCATTGCAGCACATCCGGCAGCCACAGGACTTCCACACCGGCAGCCTTTGTGCTTTCCCACCAGCATGGCGGGGGGAAAACATGGAAGGGAAAGGGAAAACGCGCGCCGGGGAGTTCGCGTCCCACTGTTTACTTTCCTTCGGGACCTCCTTCCACGTCCCTTGCAAGGAAAAAAAAAACCACTGCGGTAAGAGAAAGAGGCGGGGAGGTCATTAGCCATTCACGACGCATCGAAAACATGGGCCTTCCCTCGCCCATGTTTTTTTTCTGCCATGTATCCGTATGCTGGGGTGGAACATACGTACCTTGTACCTCGTGCCATCGAGGTACCTCGACATTTGGGGTGCCACCACTCACTCCATCGTCCATTGGCACCACACCACGCTCTCTTCACTGGGCTCTCATCACTGCCTTCCTTGAGCTGGTGGGGGCCCTTGCCTGGTTCAACAATCGTCTTTTTTTTTCTGCCGGGACTGGTCCCAATCCCTCCCGTTCCAGTCCAGTTGGTGGTGTGCTGTCCTCACAAAGCAGACGCCCCCCCAAGAAAGTCAATCAAGTGCCAGTGACCCGATATCGAGGGGCTAGAGCCATCGACGTTGAACCTCTGTCTCTCCCGCACTCACTTCTCCTTTTCTATCAAATCCACCCGTCTTCCCTTCACCCGTGGCTTGATAACTCCTCCCACAATTTTCTCTACATCTCCCTCGCTCGCCTTTGCCAGTTTGTCCCTCCCTCTTTCTGGCGTGGACTTGTTCCTTCCTCCCTTGAACAGCCTTCACCGACTGTTCACCAAATAGATCAGAAAAGAGTCTCGCGAGCTTGTCTGCTTCACATATACCCCTTCCCGCAGACATCACCACCATTCATCGTAGGTAGGAAACCGGTTCTCCCACGGCTTCCCACGGATAACAACCATTTGCCCTCCCACACCCCAGACTTCGTCGACGATTCGATATCAGTTTCCCGGTTCTCCTCCCAGCTCCGTGTAATTGAGCGTCCCAGCTTCCTCCCAAGCTGCCCAACATGCGTCCCGAAGTCGAGCAAGAGCTTGCCCACACGCTCCTTGTGGAGCTCCTTGCTTACCAGTTCGCCTCGCCCGTGAGGTGGATTGAGACCCAAGATGTTTTCCTCGCCGAGAAGACCGCCGAGAGGGTGGTAGAGATTGGTCCCGCCGATACTCTCGGTGTCATGGCCAAGAGAACCCTCGCCTCCAAGTACGAAGCATATGATGCCGCCAAGTCCGTCCAGCGTCAGATTCTCTGCTACAACAAGGACGCCAAGGAGATTTACTACGAGGCCGACCCCATCGAGGAGGAACCAGAGCCCACTGCCGCCTCGCCAGCCGCCGGTTCTTCTTCCGCCGCCCCAGCGCCTGCTGCTGCTCCCGCTGCAGCGGCTCCTCCCCCGCCCAGCGCTGGCCCTGCCGCTTCAGTTGCCGATGTCCCCGTGCAGGCCATTGACATCCTGCGGGCTCTTATTGCCCAGAAGCTCAAGAAGCCCCTCGCCGAGGTGCCTCTGAGCAAGGCCATCAAGGATCTTGTTGGTGGTAAGTAGTTAAAAGTTTTGCACAGCTTCTTGACCGCCAAAAGTCGCTAACCCATCCAATCCAGGCAAGTCTACCCTCCAGAACGAAATCCTCGGTGACCTCGGCAAGGAATTCGGATCAACACCAGAGAAGCCCGAAGATGTTCCCCTTGACGAGCTCGGTTCCTCGATGCAAGCCACTTTCGACGGACAGCTTGGAAAGCAGTCACAGGCTCTTATTGCCCGCCTGATCTCCTCCAAGATGCCTGGTGGCTTCAACATCACAGCCGCGAGAAAATACCTCGAGACAAGATGGGGCCTAGGCACCGGCAGGCAGGACGGCACTCTGCTGCTTGCTCTTACTATGGAGCCTGCTGCTCGTCTAGGATCCGAGGCCGATGCCAAGGCTTTCCTTGATGATGTCACTCAGAAGTACGCCGCTACCGCTGGCATCAGCTTGTCTACTCCCCAGGCTGGTGCTGCTGCCGGCGGCTCTGGTGGCGGCATGATGATGGACCCTGCCGCTATCGATGCCCTGACCAAAGACCAGCGCGCTCTGTTCAAGCAGCAGCTTGAGCTCCTTGCGAGATATCTCAAGCTCGACCTCCGCGCCGGCGACAAGGCATACATCGCCTCTCAGCAGTCTGAGAAGGTGCTCCAGTCCCAGCTCGACCTCTGGACTGCCGAGCACGGCGACTTCTACGCCTCTGGCATTCTGCCCGTCTTCAGCTCCCTCAAGGCTCGTTCTTACGACTCCTCCTGGAACTGGGCCCGTCAAGATGCCCTTCACATGTACTACGACATCATCTTTGGCCGCCTCAAGGCTGTTGACCGCGAGATTGTGAGCCAGTGCATCCGCATCATGAACCGCTCCAACCCCACCCTGGTTGAGTTCATGCAGTACCACATTGACAACTGCCCCGCGGAGCGTGGTGAGACCTACAAGCTCGCCAAGGAGCTTGGTGAGCAGCTCATCGAGAACTGCAAGGAGGTACTCCACGCCAACCCCGTTTACAAGGACGTCGCCGTTCCCACGGGCCCCCAGACCACTGTCGATGCCCGCGGCAACCTCAACTACGAGGAAGTCCCCCGTGCTAGCTGCCGCAAGCTGGAGCACTACGTTCAGCAGATGGCTGAGGGTGGCAAGATCTCCGAGTACGGTAACCGCACCAAGGTTCAAAACGATCTCCGCCGCATCTACAAGCTCATCAAGGAGCAGCACAAGATGTCAAAGACCTCCCAGCTCGAGATCAAGAACCTGTATGGCGATGTCCTTCGCTCTTTGGCGATGAACGAGAACCAGATCATCCCCAACGAAGACAGCCCCTCCAAGAAGGCCAAGCCCGGCAAGGTCGAGACCATCCCCTTCTTGCACCTCAAGCGCAAGGGCCTCCACGGCTGGGACTACAGCAAGAAGCTTACCGGCTACTACTTGCAGTCCCTTGAGGAGGCTGCCAAGGACGGTGTCAGCTTTGCTGGCAAGCACGCTCTCATGACTGGCGCCGGTGCCGGCTCCATCGGAGCCGAGGTTCTGCAGGGCCTCATCAGCGGTGGTGCCAAGGTCGTTGTTACCACCAGTAGATTCTCTCGCGAGGTCACGGAGTACTACCAGTCCATGTACACCCGCTTCGGTGCCCGCGGCTCTCAGCTTGTTGTTGTGCCCTTCAACCAGGGCAGCAAGCAGGATTGCGAGGCATTGGTCGAATACATCTATGACCCCAAGAACGGCCTTGGATGGGACCTGGACTTCATCGTGCCTTTCGCCGCCATTCCCGAGAACGGTCGCCAGATCGACCAGATCGACTCCAGGTCTGAGCTGGCTCACCGCATCATGTTGACCAACCTGCTCCGTATCCTCGGCAGTGTCAAGACACAGAAGGCCGAACGCGGTTTCGAGACTCGTCCCGCCCAGGTCGTCCTGCCTCTGTCGCCCAACCACGGTACTTTTGGAAGCGATGGTCTTTACTCCGAGTCCAAGCTCGCTCTGGAGACCCTGTTCAACAGATGGCACTCTGAGGACTGGGGTCACTACCTCACCATTTGCGGTGCCGTCATCGGCTGGACTCGTGGCACCGGTCTCATGAGCGCCAACAACATCGTTGCTGAGGGTGTCGAGGCTTTCGGCGTCCGCACCTTCTCTCAGCAGGAGATGGCCTTCAACCTCTTGGGTCTCTTGTCCCCTGCTGTTGTCGACCTCTGCCAGAGCGAGCCTGTCTTTGCCGACCTCAACGGTGGTTTGCAGTTCATCCCTGACCTCAACCAGACCATGACCAAGCTCCGCAAGGACATCATGGAGACCAGCGAGGTCCGCCGCGCTGTCAGCAAAGAGAACGCCATTGAGAACAAGGTCGTCAACGGCCCCAACTCTGAGGCCCTCTACAAGAAGGCCGTTGTTGAGCCCCGTGCCAACATCAAGTTCGACTTCCCCACCCTCCCCGATTGGGAAGAGGAGATTGCTCCCCTCAACGACCGTCTCAAGGGCATGGTCGACCTGGAGAAGGTCGTCGTTGTTACCGGCTTTGCCGAGGTTGGTCCTTGGGGTAACTCCCGCACCCGCTGGGAGATGGAGGCCTACGGCGAATTCTCCCTCGAGGGCTGCGTTGAGATGGCCTGGATCATGGGTCTCATCAAGAACCACAACGGCCCCATCAAGGGCAAGCCCGCCCCCTACTCTGGCTGGGTCGACGCCAAGACTGGTGAGCCCGTTGACGACAAGGACATCAAGCAGAAGTACGAGAAGTTCATTCTTGAGCACTCTGGTATCCGTCTGATTGAGCCTGAGCTCTTCGGCGGCTACGACCCCGAGCAGAAGCAACTTCTCCACGAGGTCGTCATTGAGGAGGATCTCGAGCCCTTCGAGGCGTCGAAGGAGACCGCCGAAGAGTTCAAGCGTGAGCACGGCGACAAGGTTGAGATCTTCGAGATCCCCGAGTCTGGCGAGTACATCGTCCGCATGAAGAAGGGAGCCGCCCTCCTGATCCCCAAGGCCCTCCGCTTCGACAGACTTGTTGCCGGTCAGATCCCTACTGGCTGGGACGCAAAGAGATACGGTGTCCCTGAGGACATCGTGTCCCAAGTCGACCCCGTCACCCTCTTCGTCCTCGTGTCCGTCGCCGAGACTCTGCTTTCGGCCGGTATCACTGATCCCTACGAGTTCTACAAGTACGTCCACGTTTCCGAGGTCGGTAACTGTATCGGATCCGGTATGGGTGGTGCCGGCGCTCTCCGTGGCATGCACAGAGACCGTTACCTCGACAAGCCTGTCCAGAACGATATTCTCCAAGAGTCCTTCATCAACACCATGGCCGCCTGGGTTAACATGTTGTTGATCTCTTCTTCCGGTCCCATCAAGACCCCTGTCGGTGCTTGCGCCACTGCTGTCGAGTCCGTCGACATCGGTTACGAGACCATCATGGAAGGCAAGGCTCGTGTCGTCTTCGTCGGTGGTTTCGACGATTTCGGCGAGGAGGGTTCGTATGAGTTCGCCAACATGAAGGCCACCAGCAACGCTGTTGACGAGATGGCTCACGGCCGCACCCCCGGCGAGATGTCCCGACCTACTACCACCACCCGTAACGGCTTTATGGAGTCCCAGGGCTGCGGTGTCCAGCTTCTCATGACTGCCAAGCTTGCCCTCGACATGGGCATGCCTATCCACGGTGTTCTAGCTCTGACCACCACTGCCACTGACAAGATCGGCCGTTCCGTTCCCGCTCCCGGCCAGGGTGTCCTCACCACCGCCCGTGAGCACGCCGGCAAGTTCCCCTCGCCCCTGCTTGACATCAACTACCGCCGCCGCCAGATTGAGCTCCGCAAGAAGCAGATCAAGCAGTGGCAGGAGTCAGAGCTCGAGTATCTCTACGAGGAGGTCGAGGCTATCAAGGCCCAGGGCCAGGAAGTCAACGAGAAGGAGTACGCTCACAACCGTGCCGAGCACATCAGGAAAGAGGCTGAGCGCCAGGAGAAGGACGTTCTCCGTAGCCTCGGCAACAACTTCTGGAAGAACAACCCGGAGATCGCTCCTCTCCGTGGTGCCCTGGCCACCTGGGGTCTCACCATTGACGATCTCGCCGTTGCTTCGTTCCACGGAACCTCGACCAAGGCCAACGACAAGAACGAGTCTTCTGTCATTTGCCAGCAGCTCCGCCACCTTGGCCGCAAGAAGGGCAATGCCGTCATGGGTATTTTCCAGAAGTACCTCACAGGCCACCCCAAGGGTGCTGCCGGTGCCTGGATGTTGAACGGCTGCTTGCAGGTCCTCAACACCGGCTTGGTGCCTGGCAACCGCAACGCCGACAACGTCGACCCTATCATGGAGCAGTTCGACATGATTGTGTACCCCAGCCGCAGCATCCAGACCGATGGCATCAAGGCCTTCTCCGTCACCTCGTTCGGTTTCGGTCAGAAGGGCGCTCAGGCCATCGGTGTCCACCCCAAGTACCTCTTTGCCACCCTCGATGAGAAGACGTACGAGGAGTACTCTGCCAAGGTTCAGGCTCGCCAGAAGAAGGCGTACCGCTTCTTCCACAACGGCCTGGTCAACAACACGCTCTTCGTTGCCAAGTCGAACGCTCCTTACACCGACGAGCAGCTCAGCCAGGTCCTCTTGAACCCCGACGCCCGCGTGACCGAGGACAAGAAGACGTCTACCATGACCTACCCCTCCAACTTCATGAAGGCGTCTGAGAAGACGGTTTCTTCCACCGCGGCCAAGGCCACCCAGGACATGATGGAGGCTCTGGCCAAGAAGGTTGTGAACAAGAACAGCAACGTCGGTGTCGACGTCGAGGACATCTCTGCCATCAACATTGAGAACGAGACGTTCATCGAGCGCAACTTCACCGCCGGTGAGATCAAGTACTGCCAGTCGGCTCCTAGCCCCCAGAGCTCGTTTGCGGGCCGGTGGAGCGCCAAGGAGGCCGTCTTCAAGTCGCTTGGCGTATCAAGCAAGGGTGCCGGTGCGCCACTGAAGGATATTGAGATTGGCAGGGACGAGTCGGGTGCCCCGTTGGTCAAGGTAAGCCACATTTCCCCGATTTGCGACATGGAGACAAGATTGCTAACAGTTGCCCAGCTCCACGGTGATGCCGCCGCTGCTGCCCAGAAGGTCGGCCTCAAGGACATTAGCGTGTCCATCTCTCACTCGGACTCGCAGGCGATCGCCGTCGCTGTTGCAAACTTTTAAAAAAGGATGAGCGGGTAGACTGTATGTACAATGCATTTCTAGTTCATGGGATATAGGCAGGCATGGGGTGTTGCTTTTGTTCACTTTGGTCGTGTTTTAAATCATAGAAGCCTGGGAGTAAAGATTGCGGGGACACTTTGGGAGGAGTGTCCCCTTGCGATGGTCGTCGTCGTACGAATTGACGAGTAATGCACGAGTAGGGAACGGCGCAACAATGATGGAAGTTGGTTCCTCAATGCCACAATAGAATCTGTATCAACCACTGCCGTATTGTCCAATGGCTGTGGAACCTTGAAGACAAAGCCCACTGCGAGAGAGGGGGTTGTCGTGATGCGATACAAGTAACATGGAGCATGTTGCCCACCCCCCAATACTCGACATGACTTGATATGGCCGTCGGTTTAAGCTAAAGTTGTTCGGGTCTCTGGTTACCCGTCCAGACAGCTGGCGGCCGACAATCGGAACACCAGGAACACGTCGCAATACCAGTTTTGTGTTTTTGTTTTTTTTTGTTTTTTTTTAGGGTTCATTTTCCTTTTTCTTTTTGCTGCATGAGGGTCCGTTAAACCCATCTAATGGATGAGACGGACTGCTAGATGGAGGAGTCCCCGACATGTTGAGGCGCTGGGGCATATATGCAAGAAGATGGGAGGGAGGGAGGGAGTGATTGACTGATTGCGCCTCCTCGTTTGTGAGAAGGAGAGGAAAGGACGGATGTTGTTTTGAGCTTTTTAGACAGACAGGCAGACAGCATACTATAGCATGACGAGGCGGTATCGCAGCAACCTCCTCGACGATGTCCGGGCGAGAGAGATGGGACGAGCGACCGTCCATTTGTAATCAGTCATGACCGTGTTCCCTGTCGTGTCTGGCCGTCCCCTCGGAGTCCAGCAGGAGGCACGGCTTGGGTGAATCTGCGCGAGCGTCGGATTGTAGGCGCTCGGTTCATCTTGAGGGAAAGGGGGAAGAAGGGCCGTGTCCGTTGTGTGTTTCTTTCCTTTCTGTTTTGTTGCGTTTCCGGCATGTTTCTAGTTCCTTTCTGCTGCTCGCTCTTGCTCGTGGCATATAAGCCAGCCAGCCAGCCAGCCTCGTGGCCATCAGTTCGTCTGATGTCGTGGGGCGGTGGTAGGTAGATTGTGATTCGAACGGAGCCACTCCGGCAGTCTCACGATGGGTCACAGCAACGTGTACCGCGGCGCGCGCGCGTAGTCCAGCCCTCCCCATGCGTCTTTCTCGACGACATGGTGGTCCAGAAGGGAGAGATCTATCTTCCAATTTCGTTTTCCCAACTACCTGTTTAAAGGTCAGGGGGAGTGATGAAGGGGCCAGGGGGAGGATTCGCATAAGGTGATAAGGTATTGTCAATACGTCTTGCATTGAAACCAGTGGCGAGGAGGGCACCTCCCCCCCCCCCTGTCAATGGCTTTCTGAAACTTGGTTAAAGCTGTTGCCAACCAGGTACCAACGAGAGCCAACACAAGCGTCGGAGAAAGGGTCATGGGCGCGCGCATATGGTCGACCGGCACTTGTTTTTGTATCTGTATAGAAACCAAACTTTGTTACTGTGCTGAGTATTGGGCATGATACTTATACTGTGGGTTTCTTTTATATATTTTGTTATTTAAACTGTATCGCTATTATGGTGTACCTGGCGACCCGACGAGTAATCAATTGCCTTGAAAACGTAACATACCTTCCTTGGTGATCGGCCAGCACGGCACTTGGCCGCTAAAGCCCATTTAGCGATCGACGTCTGGGAACGCCAGGGAGCTGCATTGCACTGCCGTGATGACTGGGCACGCGGCCAATCAAGCGGCAGAGAATGGGAAGAATGAGACTGATTTTTATGCATCGATGCATCCCCCTTTTTTCTTTCTTTTTTTTTCTCCTCCCCCAGGCGCGTTCCTGAATCATAAAGGGGAGAAAGGATGGGATGAGACCCCGTCGCGCCGATCAACCATTACGATCCATGCATCGAGAGGCTTGCATTTGTGCTCTACTACACGTGTGTCCTAGCTCTGGCGCTCCGCCCAACGCGTGGTACGTGTGTATCCAGACCCTTTGGAAAGGCGTAGCACTCAGTAGGTAGGCCTGTGATTTTAAGGAGTTGCCACGCCAGCCGGGGAGAGGGAGGGATGGGCACTGACGTGTTGGTCTTGCACGGTCAGGCCAAAAGGAAGTATGTATAGTGTAATCCGTAGTGCAGTACGTAGCATTGTGGCGCAGGCCAGGAGTTCGGATCTTTCTTTTCCTTTTTTCGCCAGATCTCTAGGGGCCGGAGGAGGGGCCGGTTGTCATGCAAGACCACGGGCTGAGCAATGTTTGAAGGGCTGGACTGGGAGGAGGGTATGTGGACGGTTCTCCTCGCTGAGGTTGAGAGGTATAAGGAAACGGAGGTTTCCAACGCGCGAACGGGTTCACCTGGTTAGAGGGTTTGTGTTTTACGCTGCTACCACTCGTCCATCTACCTTCGTTTATCTTGCATCATTATAATTGCCCGCCGAGAGACGCATGTCCCAAGTGAAGAAGACTAATCTGGTTCGATAATCTCCAGCGTCCGCTCCATATATATATACATTATCGCACCGGTCGATTTCCAAGAGGGAAAGAGAGGGGAACAAGACAAGACGACCGACCAAAGGAACCATGATGACGGGCGCAAATATCAGAGGCCTCATGGGCAAGGGCGTGCCGCCGACGCCGTCCTTGTTCGCCATCGCCCGCGTTGCCGCCCTGGTGCTCTCGCTCGCCGTCCTCGCCGCCTGCGCCTACTGCCTGTCCCTACTGGGCGCCTACTCGGGCAGTTACACCGGTCCGCCGGGCTTCATGCTCTTCGTCGTAAGTTCATCCCCCCCCCCCCCCCCTGTGGGTTGTTATGTCCGCTGGTGTCCTGCCGAGAGCGTGTCCTATTGGGAAGCTAGAGCCTGCACAAACTCTCGATACAAACAATTCTCGAGGCTGTTAGTAGTGCAGAGTTGCAAAGAAGAAGAGGAAGAAGAACGAATAGAGAATAGGGAATTACATTGATTGACACTCTTTCCCGCCAGGCCCTCTTCACCATCGTCGTCCTGGGCGGCGCCATGGCCGCCGAGCGCTTCGCGGCGCACCTCTACTTCCGCATCGTCGTCCTCGTCGGCTACGGCCTCAACTGCCTCTTCTGGCTGTCCGGCTGGGCGTGGTCTACGAGCATCGCGACGCTGTTCCTCGGCAACACGTGCATCGGGAGGACCTGCTTCGGGCCCACCTCGGAGGAGATACGCTACGGCGGGAGCATGGCCGGCGCCGCCGCCGTCGGTGCCATCAACTGGTACGTCGTCGACCCCCTCATGAAAAACTCGCCGCGTCTTGATATCCGATAATGAAGCCTCTGGTGAAACGAGATGGGGGAGAGTGAGCTGACTTAAAAACTCTTAGGGTCTTGACGGGCGTTGTGGTGTTTTACTTCATCAAGGGGTGCCTCGAGGACCCCGAGTGCTATGGCGTCGCGACGGGCCACGGGTCCGAGATGGGCAGCATCAAGGCCGAGCGTGAGTCGCGCTCATAGGCATCTATCGACAAGGCGGTGGGTGAGCCAGGCCGGGCGGAGTGGTGGAAGCCGGCCAGCCGCTAGCCCTGTAACACATGAACCATACCAACAAGAGAAGAGTAATGGAAACGACCATTCGAGAGATGGAGGGGGACCCGGGGGCTTGGGAACCAGGCTGGGCTGGATAATGACTGGGCGTTTTGGGTTTGTGAAGGATCACGGATGAGACATTCAGACGTCGTCTTCCGGCTGTGTAGGTTGCTTGTCTCCCGTCACAAGGGAGAGAGAGATAATGGGGCCGGGCTGCCGTCTGATGCATTTATTTAACAAGAGATACCACGAGTTTCTTTTAATAGGGCTTGATAATCTTCAGGGTCTTTTCATGTTTTGCAAAAGGGTCTCTGCCGAGACTTTCGACAGGCATCGGCTAGCTGTTTTTTACAACATTGACTGCCTTTATGGTGTTCGACACATCCAAAGGCATGCGAAAGCGCTGTGGGTTCCAAACATGATAAAGAAGAGCGCTTTATACAAATGTGTTTGGGTGCGTCAATGTATGTAGTCAACGCAAACACTCGTGATGCAACCTTGTTGAAAAATGGGGGGTTTTTTTCCCCATGAACTAACGCCAATTTTCTACCATGTTTCTCTTTGGGGATCATCATAAAACTTCCCACCTTTAGCCCTCATGGATCTCTCTCCCTCGCATGGCAAAGCAAAAAGGAGAGGGTAGAAGCATATTGATATCTCAACAAGAGAGTAAAGAGACCAAACCTCGGCCCTCTCAACCCCCTCCCCCCTCTGCTATTCAACTCCGTTCAACGAGCCCGCCAAGCTGCCTTCTCCTCACTCCATCGCCGCCGCCGCCGCCGCCGCCTTTCTCTTCTTCCTCTTGGCCGCCGCCGTCTTGGCGATCCCCAGCTCGTCGGGCCCGTCGCGGCTGAAGTCCATGACGTCGATGCGGTACTCGGCCACGAGGGCCTCGCGCACCGCCCGCGCCGGCAGGGCCTCCCACTCGCCCGCGCCCGCGCCGAGCGACACGGCCCGCGCCTTCCACCAGTTCATCTGGGCCGTCGCGCTCGAGAGCTCCTCGGTGCGGCCCGCGACGGCGCGCTCCCTGCGGCCGCGGCTCCGCAGCGCCGCGGCGTTGTTGCGCCTCTTCAGGTCGGCGAGGCGCGCGGCCGCGAGGCTGTTGTTGTGCGCCACCGCCGCCTCGCGCTCGGCGCCCGCGGCCGTGTCGGCGACGGGGACGAAGACGCCCAGGGGCCGCTTGGGCTGCATCGGGGGGATGCTGATCCGCGCCGGCGGGGCGCGGATGCGGTAGACGTCCGTGGGGGAGTCGGGGGACGGGTTCGGGCCCTTGGCGAACGGCGAGGGGGGCGGCAGGGTCGTCGACTTGGTCGCCGCGAAGATGTGCTCGATCTCGTGCTGTCGGCGGATGCGCTCCTCGGGGCCGACGGAATCCGGGATCGGGAGGGACGAGGAGAGCACGGCGGAGAATCCGCCCGGGAGGGAGTCCGGGCAGAAGATGCGCGCGCCGTAGGGCGGCTCAAAGTCCGGGGTCGTCGAGCGGGGAGCCGTCGGGTACTCGGGCCAGGGGGCGTTGCGGCGTTGCCTGCGGGTGCTTGATCGGAGACGCTTGGTGAGGGGGAGGCTGTCGCGGGCCAGAGGCGGCTGGGCCTGAGGCCGAGCTTGCTGGTTCTGCGCCTGGTATAGGGGTTGGGGTGCGCTCGGCGCCTGTTCGTAATGGTACGGGTTGACGAAGGAGGACGAGGATATGCTCTGGTCGAAACTATCCTCAAAGATGTAAGGGACCCGGTGGCCGTCGAGAAAAGAGAAGTCGGCGGAATAGGGGCTAGACATCTTGATCTTGTCTGGCTGTATCCTCGGTGAGAATAGCTTAGAGAAGGGCTCTGGAACGTGTGGTGACTTTCAAACAGAGCGATGGTGTGTGAATGGCCAATGACTCTGACTATGACTCTTGGTTTTGTGTATAGACCCTGACTACCATAGTGAATGGTGTAACGAAACTGATGACATGTGCCAACTTGTTGTTGTAGATGGGCCCAGCAAGCTGTACTGGTCGCGTATAAAGAACGGGACGGCCGCAACAGTGAATGTTAACGGTGGGCGCTAACGTTTTGCAGATCAGCTTGATGGGTCTGACTGATAATACGCAGATGGGGAAGGGGTTGCGATTATTAGGCGATTATTAATGCTTTTGCCAGAGACGTAATTTCTCCTCTATGGCTCGCGAGGTAAACAGGATGTCTTGAGTGAATGGGCTGAAGAAGTGTGAAAGAGAGGGGGGGAGGGGGGAGGTGGCCTTATATAGAACGCAGAAGTCGATTCGGGGTGGGCTGTTTCACAGAGGGGCATCGTGACTTTATTAAGCGAGCCTTGAGGTTGGGATAAAATGCTGCGATGCCGCGATGCCCTCATCACAGGTAGCATAAGATCTACATACTCCACTTGAGCAGTCACGCGAATTGCAGGCCGCAGGGTTGAGATGGAAGATCACGATGCCTTCAATGAATGGCATGAGAATCCGCTGACCTTGCTTAACCAGTCCTTTGAACAAGTGAGAGGCATTGTTCCTGTCACAAGCGAGTCTTGAAGCTGAGATGGCAGACCGAGATACCCTCAATATAGGGTCGCGTGAGAAGATCTGCAGACCTCGCTTAACCAGCAACATAGAGAGGGAAGTTGGGATGGCAGGACTGCTGAAATATCGATTCAAGGGCAACAGTGGACCCGTTTGTCCGTAATGAGCTCCCTGAGGTGTGCGTTGGTGGAAGAGAGGAGAGCAAAGAAGAAACCACAGAGTTTCCAGTAGTGTGATTTGGAAGTCCAAGTGGAAAAAACATGGCAGCGAAAGAAGAGTAAGTGGATAAAGGCAATGATGTCTTGAAAGGAAGATGGAGGTTTTCATTGCAGCCTCCCTGTGAATATCTAGGCTTGGATCAACAAAGCAAAGTGAAAACAAGAGGAGCAGAAATATTGCCATCTCAAAAGGATTTATGTCTTATGAAGTGTTGGCCTTTTGGCACCATGCATATCAGGGGGCCCAGTATCCATGCCTTGCGACGGCGATGTGTTCTGCTAACAGATAAACGATTCAGACTCTTCCGCCGCAAAGTGCTGCTACCATGCTGCAGTGCTTAAAAACATCATCTTTGGTCGAAGCTATTAATCCTTCGTTCACTTCACACAAGTCCTCCAAACACACACCTCGGCAGAAAGGCAATGGCGTTGCAAGTGACAAGATAGAGGGCACCTCACCTAGATATCCATATTAAAACATGTGCAAGCAAAATAGACAGTGTTCAGCATCTTAATCTCCATCTATGTAAGCTCGCCAAACAGGCTCTAATGACCAAGCCAAACGCTCCCCACTGGATATTTTCCCACCCACCGGCCGTGTCAGGCTCGAGCTGTGTTCCATCATGCAATGCCATACCCTGAAAAACGCCTCTGAAACCAGAAACCCCATTTGACCAACGCCGCGGTCTAGCCCGCCGGCCTGTCCAACCATGCCAAGAACAAAATGCATCTATATCTTGCTTTTCTGCGTCTCTTCCAGCTCCTTCAGTATGTAGTCGTTAAACTGGTCGGCGTTGTCGAGGTACAGGTGATGACCCGCCTTCTGGACAATTAAAACCTTGGCGGAACCCCGCTCCCTTCGCTTCTCTTCGTCGGTACCTTTGAGGAGCGCCTGCAGTTTGGCCTGCTTGAGCTTTTCTTCAGCGGCATACCCGCCGGCAACGTCCATCCAATCGTTCTCGCCATACATCAGGACGACGGGGACGCCCGTCTCCCTGATCTTCTCGCCGTTCTTCTCAATGATCTGCCGGCCAACACCGTCTATCCGGTTAACCATGGGGCTGCGGGCGTATGCGCCCGGGGCGAGGATGTAAGGCAGCGCGTACTCGCCGCTGCCCCTCTGGCGGAATATGGAGAAGGCGTAGTCGTGCAGCAGTTGAGACTCAGCCTGGGGGAGGTGGTTGAAGCGGCGCGAGGTCCAGCCAGAGACAAACCGCGGACCAAGAGGGCCGGTGAAGCGGATGATGCTGAAGGGAGAGACGTTGGCGTCCCACAGCCATACGAGCCAGCCCGGCAGGGGACGCTTCGGCGCATTGTTGGAGTTCTTCGCGCTGCTCTTGCTGGCGCGGGATGTGATGGAGTTTTGGTCGTCGCTCGTGACGGTGTTCTGGTCCTGGGTGAACTCGTTTTGGAATGTCGATTCCTCGGGCTCGGGCATGGCTGCGTTGACGGCGTACGGGTCCTCGGGGATTCCGACGGGGGAAGCGAGGATGAGCTTCTTGAGGTGGCCGGGGTACTTTAGCGCATAGGCGATGGAGAGGTAACCGCCGAGGGAGTGGCCGATGAGGGTGAACTTGTCAATGTTGCGCTTCTTCCGCCACTCTTCAAGGGCATCAATGAACCAGGCTTCAGCCTCGGCCGTCTTGGCCTCCTGGTCCTTGGCAGTGATCTGGAAAGGCGGCCTTGCGGAGTTGCCCATGCCCAGCATGTCGAGGGCGTAGAGCTTCCAGCCCTTTGGGCGGGAGAGGGGCTCAAAGTTCTTGTAGAAGAAACCGAGCCCGGCACCGTAGCCGTGGAGGATGACGAGATTGTTGTCGACTTCCTCGCCGACACGCTCGACGGAGTACTCGTTCAAAGCGCGGTTCTTGCCTGAAAGCTGTACCATCTGAGACTTCCATACTCGCGGGCCGAATGGGTCCGACGCCTTGTCGGAATCTAGGGAGGCGTTCTCGCGGGCTTCTTTGAGGTAAGGGATGTGGCTGAGGACGTTTCGCTCGACGATCTGGGGAGTTACGCTTGTCCACTGCGGGGAGGGGGCTCTCGTCAGCGAATGAAGGAGAAGAAGACCATGTAAAAGACGTTTCTGGTTATCTTACCCATTGGTAGACGGCATCTTTGTAGCCAAGAGGGAAATAGGTACCCGGGGGACGTGTCGTCGCGGTGGGCGCGGCTGGAGGGGCGGTGGCGGCGGCCATGGTCTGGTGAGATCGGCGAGGAACGGAGTCTTCAGAGGAGGGGCGGATGCTGGGGGCGGAAGACTTGACGGTGGCGGTAGTGGAAGAAGTAATTAATGAGGAAGCAAGTTTGAGTCGCGACCCGTTGACTACGGTAGAAGCGGTTTGTTGGTGTATCATGCCGGATGACAGGGAGGTGGCGACGGGGGGAACCGTCTATATATGGGCGTCACAAAACAACAAAATGTTTCGTTTTGGCGTTCAGCGTAATGTGGCCGTGGGGGGCGGACGGCGGACGGGGGTGGCCGGAGTGCGGAATTTCCGAAACTTGGGACGACGCATCAGTCAGCAGCGAGCTGACGATGGATGGAATTGGATCGAGTAGGGTAGGTAGGTAGGTAGGTGGTGGTAGGTGGGCAGTGTGGCTGCTAGCTAGGTAGGGTAGGCAGTGGTGACGCGCAGATTAGATTCGGCAGAGAAGAGTGTGCGAGTGCGAGTCGAGTCGGTCGTGAGGGTGGAAAGAGAATGATACACCCGGCACCTACCTGGGTAGTAGGTACGGTCCGTAGGGCGTTCGTTGAGCAGTTGAGCGGCAGGGTTGGGTTGCAGGGGCTGCAAGGGTGAGACGCCTGGACTTAGTCCCCGGAGTTTGGCGGAGTGGGGCGGCTTGTTGCATTGTGCCGTGTCGGCGAAAAGGAACCACCTAAATCCCGATGCTTACCTCCGCTCACTCTCCTGGACGGTTGGCGTGGCATGGTGGCTGAAGACAGTAGTCTCTTTCTTGGCTTTGGTCTGCAAGTCGAACACAGTAAGCAAAGCAGCCGTAGGCCGGAACCCAGGAGCACTTGCCTAATGCAGGCAACAATCTAATCCCCCCCTGACCTGACGGGCTACGGATCACAAATTGAGTTGGCCCCAAGATGTGTTGATGATGATGATGCACACGGATGCTCTGCATGAGGAACCACCATTTGTACATGCACCGGGTCTTGACTTTGGTACTCTGATTACCTAGGTACGACATGGGACGAAGCTTCCTCAGCGCTCACTCCACTGGGGCCACTCGCAGTTGTCTCGACGGTTGTCTTCTATGCGGTGTGTCGAATCTCGGGCGAGAAAAGGAGATTTGGTACAATCAAGCAGATTTATCCCGCCTGGCTTCACTGGGAGACTGTAATCCAGGTAGTGTATGTCAGCCATCGGCAATGATCTGGCCCCATGTTATTATGTAAGCGTCGCCCAGGCCGTTATGTTATGTCTTCAACAACCAAAAATTGCACATGTCAAAAGAAGCATCTCTCCTCCTCCTCTCCGCTGTTTCCCCAACAAGCCTTATCGCCATCCTTATCGCACACGCTCGGGCCACCCCGTCTCGCTATGACGTTCCACTCACTGCCCGTCTACACCTGCCACCAGGCGGTGCGGAGCGGAATTTCCACCTCCAAAGCCACCTGCAGTGTTGGCGGCAGGCACGGCCTGATTGACATCTGACCACCGACCAAAGTAAATTCCCAAATTCCGCCCTTGTCTCTTTCTCTCCCGCGGCGCGCCGGGCAGACGTCGACTGAGCTCCGCCAGCTAGCTACACACAAAACACCAACACACGCACAACACACGCACAACACGGGTAGTGCTCCAATCCTTCACGTCCCGACCACCGCGCATGTCTGCACACCAGTGCTGACCCCGGCTGCCGTCAAGGCCCCTCAAATCCCGTCCCGAAGCGGCCTGACCGCCGCATCACCGTAAAACCCTTTCCTCCCTCGGGACGCCACGCCCAAGCTCGCTCTCCTCCTTCCCCCCTCCCCCTATTCTCGCCGCCATGGCCGACGAGCTCGACTCGCTCGTCAAGGGCGCACCGCCCCCGGGCAAGGAGCTCAAGGCTGCCGTCGGCACCACCGGCGTCGTTCCCGACTCTGGAAAGCAAGGCGACCCCTTGAGCCATACTCCGAGCTCTCCGTCCATGATCTACCTGAATCTTCTCATCCTCGAAGCCTCCCTCCGCGCCCAGTACCTCGAGCTCCGCGCCCGTCGCCGCCATCATACCTTCTTCTTCACCCTGCTGACTGCTTGGATAAGCGGCTTCGGCTACGCTCTCTTCTTCGCCCCGCGCGAGGATGGTCGCGGCATCGGCGGCTCCGTCTACTGGGGAGTCGAGACATTCGAGAAGATCTGCTTTATGGGAGGTGTCATGACTGCCATACTGGTTTGGGCCACGGGAATATGGGAGCGAGGCATACGCTGGCCGAGACGTTGGTTTGCCGTCTCCAACAGAGGCCTGCGCGGCTTCAATTCCAAGCTCGTCATCATTCGCCGTCCTTGGTGGGCTGAGTTCTTCTCCACCCTCGGCTTCTTCCTGACTTACGGAGTCTTCTCCCATACCGCGAGCTCCTCCTACCGCTACGTCGAACCCTCCCTCTTGCGTGAGGTCGAGAAGGAACTGAATCTCGCCGCCGAGAACCACCCGACACTGCCCGTCCTGGTCGAGGACGAGGAAAAGGGCGGCCACGAGGAGGACCTGGCGCCCGGCGGAGACTACGTCAAGCTGCTCCTGCTGGCCAAGCCCTTCACGCCGACCTTCCGAGAGAATTGGGAAATCTACCGCACCGAATATTGGGAAAAGGAAAACGAGCGCCGCGCCCTCATCCAGAAGAAGCTTGCCGCCCGCGACCGCCAAGTTGCAAAGGAGCGCTGGGGCATCTTCTGGTGGCTCCCCTGGCATCGCATCGACCGCTCCGGCCCCGCCCCCGTCCGCCATCACACCCCCGAGAAGGCGACGATCCACCCCCGCGCCGCCGCCATCGAGCGCGAGCACCGACGCCGTAGTAGCACTTCCAGCATGCACCGCCGTAGCTCGACGAGCTCGAACCGTAGCTTGGCGCCTTCCGTTGCGGCCACTAGCGACGACGGCGACGGCACCGTCAGCAGGAAGGCTAGTACCGGATCCAACGCGTCGGACAAGAGGAGGAAGAAGGTGTCGTCCATGTCCAAACCGAAGCGGCCGCATGTTGAGTCGAGGTCCGTTACGCCCGAGATACCCTCGCCGCTGTCCAGGGAGAGCAGCGTTGGCCGCAGGGAAAGCGGCTCTGGCGCCGAGTTGTTGGCCGAGAGGTCGCTGAGGCACTCGTCATCCAAGGCCAGCATCAGCTCCTCCACCAATTCCGTGAGGGAGAAACAGCGCAGACTCGGCGAGGCATGACGTGACGGCATGGGTTTATAATGTATTTCTACGACGCAAAGTAGTGAAGAGGCGAAACAGCGAAGATACGAGAAATGATAATCACATTTGTATCGCTCAACATCGTTGAGCTTGCCCTGCAGATGTGCTTATGGTGGGAGCACAGACAAGTGAGGTAATCCAAGGCGAGACTGATATTCCTAGCTACCCGGCCACCGCGGCAACAGTTTTCAAAGAAAAGTGCTTTATTGGCCGCTGAATGCTGGTACGGCTGACATCCGGTCCATAGCTTGACTGCCTGCCTGTACGATGGCAGAAGGCAGTAAGTGTAATTTGCACTCGACTTCCCATCCGATGATCCAAAAGGTCTTTCAGAGGCCGAGAACATGTGCGATGACGGTCCTCTTTCGCCCCTATCCTTATCGCTCTTCCAATATCGCGCCGAGGCCGTGACGTCAGCTTCACCTCTGGGTTTCTCATATACTATCATATATCTACTCGTCGCGAGGCAGACCCGGCGATTCTCTCCACAACACCTTACCCAGTATCAGACTGTAGACCAAATGGCCATGCCGAACAATCAGACGAACATGTCCAAGAACGTCGTCATCTCCGGCGGCGCGCGGGGCATCGGCCGCGCGCTGACGCGCTACTTCCTCGAAGCCGGGCACAGGGTTTACGTCTTCGACATCGACGAGGACGAGCTCGAGTACACGGTCAAGGTCCACCTCAAGACGCACCACGACGCGGGCAGGCTCGCGTACGCGACCTGCAACCTCCGGGACGTGGACGACATCCGTGCCAAGGTCGAGGCGGCGGCGGCGGGGGACCTGCTCGGCGGCGCGATCGACGTGCTCGTCAACAATGGCGGCATCGCGAGCCCGTACTGGCGGGACGGCAAGACGATGGAGGACCCGGACACCATCGGCGAGTGGCGGGCGTACATCGACACGAACCTCACCAGCCCCTTCGCCATGAGCCAGGCCTGCGTGCCGTACATGAAGGCGCGGCGGGCGGACGCCGTGGAGGGCGCGCGGGCGGCCGAGGGAGTGGCGACCGCCGCCGCCGCCGGGCCGTGCATCCTGCACATCGGGTCATTCCGCGCGCACCAGTCGGACCCGAACCAGGAGGGGTACGCGGCCAGCAAGGCGGGGCAGCTGGGCCTCACACACAGCATGGCCGTCTCGCTCGGCGCGCTCGGCATCCGCGTGAACCTGATCGCGCCGGGGCGGATCAAGGTCGGGCACGAGAGCAGGGAGGGCGACGAAGCGGGGCGGAGCTGGGGGGAGCAGGTGCTGGACAAGGACGTCGACGACCACCCGACAAACCGGGCCGGGAGGCCGAAGGACATCGCCGACGCGGCGCTGTACTTGATGGACGCCGGCTTCGTGACGGGGCAGGACTTCGTCGTTGACGGGGGCGCTCTGAGGAAGAAGAACTGAGCCGGGGGTCTGTCGCTCGTTGCAACGCCCGAACTTCGTTCGTAGACTATAGAAGCCACCACGCCTTTGGGGGGGGATGGTTATACACGCTACTCCCTTCGGATCGCAACGAGGTCCTAGCTGGAGGATGAGTATCTCACCATCAGTTGCTTACCCTTCTCTCTACTAGAGGTGGGGGTTCCGAGCGGATGCAATTAAGGAGATGAGCCGGTAAAGGATGAACAAATGGAAATTGGGTATCGATTTGATGACATATCGCTCAGATGTTTGGAAGCATTCATGGCGATGGATTGTATTAACGCCGCACTGCCCACCGCCTCTTTCAGAGCCGGACTACGATTTACTTTGCCGGCCCAATATCGTCTTCGCTCTCGTGAAAAATACTCTTCCTCAAAGTCCCCGTTCCAGCCGGGCTGACAGGCAAAATCCGCGCACTGATGTAATCGTCCCCATCCGACCCCCTCGTCGGCGGACTCGGTGGGCTCGGGTGTCCGGGCGCCGGCGTCTCAGGCACCGCGTCCGGCACCCCTCGTGGCTGTCCTAGCACCGCCGGCCCGCCTTGCTCGCCGCCTGACGACGCCGAGCTCACGGTCGCCTCGCTGAGGTGCCTCAAATGCCGCGCGTCGCAGTCGCTGGTGCCCGAGACCTCGGAGCCGATGCGGTGCGCGGGCGAGCGCGCGGCTGCGACCGTGGTGGCCGCCGGCGGGGGCGGTGATGGCGGGCCCGGGTCGGGAGACTGAGCGCGGGTGTGGTCGCCGAAGACACCGGATGAACGGGAAAGGGAGGAGGCGTTCTCGTTGCTGGAGACGGACGCGTAGTAGGACGACTGGTGGGCAGTCGCCGGGTTCGAGCCGGAGCCGGCGCCGGTGCCGAAGTGGGTGTGTTTGTTGATGATTTCGACGGGAGTTAAACCGACCCCGTGAAGCTCTGGACGTGGTGAAGTATCTTGTGTGCGGTTAGCAACTTTCCTCCCAAGGAACTATTTATTGAGCTCACCTGGAAGCTCGGCAATTTGATTATCGGCCACCTCATGAGCAAAGTAATATGGCACGGGCGATGCAGCCCGCGCCGGAGGTGGTGTGCGGACTTCGGGCATGTCTTGGGAGGAAGGCGCCTCTTCGGTCGTGACGGTGGGCGCCTTGGCCGGCTCGCTTGGCTGGCCCCTGATCCAGGAGATGATGCGAGAGCCGTTATCTTCCGTCTGGGTCGCGGTACCGTTGCCGCGTCTGAGAACCCTTCGGCGGCGCCAGAGGCACCAACCGACTAGGATGGCGGTGACGAAGACGAGACCGAGGACGACGCCGAGAACGGGGGCGACCCACTTTGGGATTCCTCCGCCGCCGCCGCCGCCGCCGCCTCCACCGTTTCCATCGGCTGGGACATTGGGGCGGGCGGTTTCCTTAGACTCGGTGTACGGGTACCACGTCTTGATCTTCGAGGTCTCATATGGCGTCGCAAAGATGGCCGCCAGGTTTGGATCTGCCCATCCGGCCCCCTCAGGTTCTGTCTTGGTCGCTGACCCTTTTTCGTCACCTCCGATCTTGTTGACGACAGCGGCGGGGATGGTGTAGTTTGACCATTTGCTCGGGCTGTACCCATCAAGCCACTGTGCGCTTGAGAGGTTGAACAATTGGATGATGCCTCCATCGAGACAGGGAGGCGATCCTCTCCCGGGCATCGCCGTGTAACCGCCAACGACCATCATCTGGTCGGGGTAGGGCATCACGCACTGATGGCCAGCGCGCGCATGGATGGCTTTCCCCTCGTACACCTTGGTCCACTGGAAGGAAGGGATTGAAAGAACCCAGACATCGTCGCTAAAATTATCCTGAGCGTCTATGCCATCGTATCCTCCATAGTAGTATATGTTGAAGCTTGAGTAATCTTGCGCCGGAGCGAGAATAGCACAACCCCGGGCGAGTGCTGGAGGCTTCGTTCCTTCTGTCTTTTGCTGATACCATTTGTCATCGGCCACGTCGTAGATGTCGATGGTCTCCATGAACGACGGGCTCTCTTGTTGCTGTACCCAATATTAGGTAAGGTGAGAGCAGGCGCTGAAAGTGAACTTACACTCTTGAAAGAATCATCAGACTTGTGGCTGGAGTTGACATACTCGGGGTACGTAACGCCTCCCAGAACGGCGAGAATGCCTTGAGCTCCAACAGGAACCCAAACGACCTCAGGGTTTGCCCTAGCCTTAATCTGGGTCGGCAATGACTGATTCGAGAATTTCTCGAACAACTGTTCTGACATGTCGAGAGTGATGAGGGTATTGGAGGCGTTGACAGCGTTCAGCGAGCAGTTCGTATTGCTCATGTACATTTCATCCCAGAGAGGCGAGCGCATGCCACCTACGTACCAAGCCTTGTTCTCCGAGGGGGCGCTGGCAGCTCCTCCGTGGGCGACATATCGCGTTACCTCGTCTCCAAGAGTGATCATGTCACTGCTGCCATTCTGAAACGAGGGTTTTTCTGGGCCGTACGCATACATACGCCATGCCATTACCTTGTCGGAGGGAGGAGGGCCGTACGCATCTGTTCGCTTGGGGAGGACACCCCCGTACAGGAAGAATTCGGCGTCGTTGTGGAGAAGCGCGCCGTCGACGGTGTTGGGCGCAAAGCTGTTGACGTTCCCGGACCCCCCTGCAGCTTTTGACTTCGTAACTATCAGGTTGGTGATATTTGTAGTTTTGTCAAAGGGTTTGCTGAAGTTCAGGGAGTACATGAGACCCAAAGGGTTATCTATAATTGTTAGAGACAGTTCATGACTGATGCGCGATTGAACTGACCTAACGTTTCTGGAGCTCCCTCGGTCCCATCCCGGTAGGTGGGAGTCCAATAAAGTCTTCCGCCATCAAGCCAGAGTGTGTCGCGAATAACAGCAGCTTTACGTCGGTCAGTCTCGCGGTGTTCGTGGTGGCACGGCGTTACAGACCCCTCGGTGAATACCAGAAACACATCTCTGCGCTGACTTGGCCTTTTTCAAGGTCCCATCCATCATATTGTCCAGCCACGAGGCCAACAAGGGCTGCAAATCCAAAATAATGCCAGGTAGCCATGGTTCAATAGTATCGTCAAGTCACTACCAACATGAAGCGATGGGGGAGAAAGCACTTCGCCGGTTATTGTCTCAGCGCATCGTGGCTGGCCTGTATGCTTACGTGTTGAATGTAGCACTGCGTTTCCAGAAGCCGGGGCAATGCGGTATGGAAACTATGGGAGAAAAAAGAATGTAACGGTGTGGATGGAGACTGAGAGATGCAACAAGTGATGAGCGGCTCTGCTTAGAAGGTCTTCTAGTTGATAGTTAGATCGTGTTCATAACCGAAGGGAACACCAAGAGCACGCGCAAAATGGTTCTTGGTTCTTTGGGACAGAAGCGACGAAGACGGAGATGATGAGACGAACGCATGCGCGCCAGACAGACCAGCCCCCACAGCGTCCCTGCTGCCGTATTACCAAAGGAACGGGCGAATTGGTGCAGTGGCACAGGATTCAGATGAGGGGACCTTGCACGTTGGAGGAGAACTAGTCAGATTGTTGCCACCGGGAGACTTGGTCCAGTCCGTTTCCTTGTGTGTGGTGTGTAAGGCTGACCCGCCAGTAAAACTTCATGTAGAGGAGGCACTCGAGCTTAGGGAGGGTAAAGTGGCAGGGGATGGAATGGGATAGGATGGGACGGTTACATGCAAGCCTTCGGGCTCCAGCCTAGACCGGGCTCGGTGGCCTCTAGGAGAATCACTGACATGACAGGAAGTTTCTTTCCGGTTCACTTAAGACTGAGAGATGATTGATAGGTGATTGATAGGCGGATATCGGGAGATGGTTAGCTTTTCTTGAGGCACAATAATTGAATTGCAGTGCAGTGCCGGCAAGCCATGATTCGGCCTCGCTATCCAGATGGGCAGTGTTGCAAGCCGCACTTCAGTTCATGACCAGAGCATGACAAACTATGAGCGGGGACTGATGCTCATCAACAGAAGGGTTGTATCGATATTCACACCTCGCATTGGTTTGCTGAGGGACAAATTGTACCATCTCAGCATGCACGATGGAAGAAGTGGACGATGATCAGGCTGTGCTGTGTGCGGGGACATGGCAGCCGCATCCTACGTCCCCGCCTGGGACAGTCGGGATGGCAAGAAAACCGACACCCCTGGCCTTCCTGCAAAGCAAGATGTTACCTATGTGTTGTTGTTTGGCTAAAAGAAGAAGGCTGTGGCCAGACGGCCTGCAGAAATGGACGCCAGCCTTGGGCAAGAAGCCCCCAGTAAGAGCACATGAGACCTTGCAACAATCGTTGTGGCATGCACCCGGTGTTGCCATGAATTATTTGGAGGGACATAGCATGAGCAGAACCCATGCATCCATCTACTTGCTACTATGTAAGGTATGTCAGCCGAAGCAACCAGATGACTCGGACAGGGCGGATAAACCTGGAGTCACACTCTTACGTGGCTGTATAGGTAACACCTATCGGAAAGAGTCAGGACGAGGACTTGGTGGCGCAAGCGGGAGAACATTCCAAATGCCAGTTAGACTTGAGTGTTTGCTGCCTAGGTTCCATTTCCCTTGTTGGATGCAGGCCGGGCATCAGCATGCATGAAGAATGGTGTAGTGGCATAGGTTGTCGCAGGGGGGCGACGGGTGAGCATCTGTAAGTCAGTCAATAGACGGTTTGCCAAGTTGGCACGACGAGGTCTGGATGGGACCAGCGCGGTTGCATCCGCAGGCTCGGGCTCGGGGTCGGGCTGGGATCGGGAACATGGCGGATTTTTTGCGTGAGCTTATTGTTAAAGTCGAGGAGGAAAATTGAGGTGTCAGCCCTGTAGGGTGGAACCGACTAAGACGGATCCTTGGCAACAATGGCAGTCGGTGAAGCAATATTACGTAGTAATGGAGGCTGAGATTAGCTCATTAGCATTCAGAACGGAGGCACGAGATGGACCGGCAGAGAGAGCTAGCTACCCACAGAAAAAGAAGAAAAAGCCGTTTGGTTCAGGGTGAGTGAGGCTTTCGCTAGAAGAACGACAATGTATCCGTGGAAAACATTGGGGAATTAAACAAAGGGCAGGCAGACAGACAAGCTGCGTCGAGCGACGGCAATCGAAACTTGCAAACGGATGAGAACTGGTGAAGCTACACAAGGCAAGGTAAGCAAGCTGGTGGCTGGAGGAGGCAAGGGGAAAGGGCCCACAGTTGCCTATTTACCCCTCCTTCCGCATCCAGATTTAGATCTGAGCAGCTCCTCCCATAGGGCGAAGGCATGTTTCCGAGGATCCCATGTGTTCGCGCTAAGCTCCTTCCGTCCTGGCCAATCTCTATTGTCACTTCCTTTCTCACTCACTCTTGCACCCCGGTTCCTGGTCGACTCTACCTTCCTCTGCTGCTTACATCTTCGTACACTGTATCTTCGTTGACATGTTTTCTCACCTAATCACAATTGCCCCCAATGTACTGATATATCGGACCGTCTATGCCTGCCTTCTTGCCTTCCTTGCACACACTACAATGATGTTGCAGTTGCACCCGCTGCAATTGACCAAACAATAATACCCCCTCTCCCTTCTAGCCGCGATGATCGAGCACCTGCGAGGGAAGGGCCGTCGGACGTTTCTCTCCAGCCAGCTCACCAAGTTGGCCCAATCGAATGGGGCCATGGCTCTTGTTCATACCAACCAACCACTTACCGCACACCGAACCTGCCAAACCTAGCCTCCTGCCGTACGTGCCTGTACGTCGATCCGGAAGCTGTGTCGCGCGCATCTTGAGACGACGATATTCGACCAATTTCCCCGCGCCGGCCAAACCCGTTGCACGCGCTTCGCTTCCCTCATCTCTGCCAGCCTCCCCGCATCTCGTTACGTACGAGACTGCTGTCAAGGTACTTTGCCTGCCGTCTCCATTTTCCTCGTCCTTCTCAAGACTTGGGCTGGTCCAACGAAGCAATGATGCACCACGGCTTCGACGCGACATGCAGTGAGATAGTCACTTCTCACCCAAGAAGGAGCGGGGGCTGGCCACTCGCATCCTCCGTTGAAGCAAAAGTCCCCTGCACGCGCATGAGTCTGTTTGGTCGTGGCCCATGTCGATATCACCCGCACCCAAGCCAGGCACGACAACAGCCGGTCGACGCCTGGACTCATCCCATACCTACGGATATGTCGTGACTAGGACGAGCACCCCGGACACTGGTCGTACATCAAGTGCAGCCTTGAGCTTACCCCCACCCGCCTTGACTACGTAGCTACACATTGACAAGGAGTTTCTCCGGTTGCTCTGGCTTCCTTTGCCTGTTTCTTGTGTTAGTTGCACAAAATCCTCTTGCCTGATCCACTCTTGTACACCATTTCGGACGGGGATGATCATGGCCGAAGGCTGGTTCGAGGCCGTGTGCAAGTTTGTCTCTGGAATATGATATCCGGCTCAATATTTCCATCAGGCTTGACAGTGCCTCAGCCGCACCTCAATGGCTTGGATCTGCATGTCCATCAGGTGACCGGTCATACAGGTGGGCATATTTTGACGTGATACAATTATTTACAAGACGCTTCCCTAACAGGTCTTACAAGGTGTTCACGTTTGTCCTCGCAACTCTCTCCATCGCTCCTGGCACTTGCCGTCTTGGAACCGCTCCTACTTCCTGTTGTCGTCGCTAACCCCTCGGCCTCGGCCTGAATCTCGTCGGCCTTGCGATGCAATGGCTTGCCAATTGCGGTCGATATCCCTGCCGTCATCCATGCAGCTCTGGTCAGGGTTCTGGTGGGACATCACACCCATCCTCGAGTAACCCCCAATGGCTGTCAAGTGCAACTCTATAGCACGCATCCGCGTCTCTTTTTGTCTCAACTGTCGTTCGATCCACGCCCCTTTGCCGTGTAACACGTCAGCACAAGAGAAAGACGGGGATCCAGAGCCCAAGGCAGCTCCCCATGTGGTTTGCTATCTTCGTTACCTTGGGCCCTTTCGTCCCCCGTTCAAGTAACCAACGCAATCCTTTAACTCTCTTGGCCCGTGTTGGCCAGATGCCGGAACCTATAGATTACCCAAATTTTGCCAACACCATCTTGAATGAGGCTCCCCGGAACGAACGCTATATCAGGCGGCTTACGAGGTGCGGATGGCTCCCCTGGCTTAAGCTTGCGGGGAATACCATCCTGCTGCTGAAAGCAGTCTCCCTAGTCCACGGTAAGGCTGTGTTGCCAACTCAGTTCTCAGCCTACTCTCTTCCTGGCTGCATATCATTGTACATACATACATCCATACATATGAGGTCCGAGGTACCACTCCTCCTTTCTTCGAGTTTGCTCCGCCCCCCGTCCCCGAACGGCGCTTTCTTATGCCTGTTCAACTACGACCAGCCGTCATCCCACGCTCGTTAGACCTTCACTGCAATATTGATATCAGGCAATTAGGGTATCAAAAGTCGTTCATTCGATTCAGCCATTAGCAATGCGCTTGACGTCGCTTCTGGCCTTTGGCGCGTTCGCCGCTGGCGTTACGGCGCAGGATGACCCTCGAGTGTACGCCAGGCAGAACGGGTCCTACCCTGATTCATCTTTGCAATACTCAGTTGCTCCCGGCCCATCGCCTTCGCCTTCTTTGCCGTCTCAATCCAAAGCAGAGACACTGCCCACGTCAACACCGGCCTCCGAACCTGCTTCCTCTGTTGTGGCTCAACCGGAGCCTACGTCTACAGGCACAGAGAAGTTGCCGACCCACGACACATATACCGACGACTGTGAACATTGGGGTTCTAAATGCCCATGGGGCAAGACCGTCACGGTTACGGAGACGAAAACCGTGACGGAGGAAAAGCCCGTTATATCCACGTCAGTCGAGCTCCTATCCCCGAAAATCTGAAATACAGGGCTGACAGAAAGTAGAATCACCGAAATTTCTACAAAGACGGTTTTTACGACCCAAGGCTATACTGTTACCGATTTCCATACACAAACTCTGGTCAAGTCCTATCCGGTGACTACGACGGTAGCTCTGTAAGTGGACAACCCCATTGCAACACGCCCCTTCATTCTTCACCAGGCCCACCCCATCCCGGCATAGAAGAGGGTAGCACCGTACAAGACCTTATACCCAGCTTTCTCTGCTATCTATAGGATGCTTCCAGGAACGAAGTCAGCTAACATAGGTCAGGTGCAAACCCGTCGTTGAACCCGAGCCAACGTACGCCGCGCCGACATCTTATGGTGGCTACGGCAAGCAGAAGCGGGCCTATCCTTCGGTCTGCGAAACCAGGACAACAACCATATGGACGACCTATACGGAGAGTTTCACAGTGCCTTTGACAATAACCAAAACTCAGAAGGAGGTCGAGACACAGAAACTCACCGAGACGCAGAAACTCACTGACACGCAACGATTCACCGACACCCAGCGATTCACTGACACGGCAACTATCACCCAGCCGGTGACCAAAACAGCTGTGGTTACCTCCGTCATCGTGTCCCCGACCACCATCGTGTCGACTCTTACCTACACCACAAGCATTCCTTACACTCTCACAGTCAACCATACCGCAACGACAACAGCCTGGAGCATCTCCACCTTCCTTAGTACGGTTACCCTGACAACGTCTGCGACCGTCACTGCTTCGTTTACGGAAGTTCAGACACAGACAGCTACAGCTACAAGGACAGCGACGTTGACCGAGAAATACACATCACCCACGACCCTTTTTGTTTCCACAACCTACTTCGAGACCATCACTGTGTCAACAAGCTATCCCTTCACTGTGACAGATGAGAGGACGGTTTGGACGACTTCCTTGATCACCAGCACTCAAACAATCATCTCAGAAGTTCCAGTTATCTCATTCGTCACCAGGACCGCCACGGCATTGGTTCCTACCACGGTTCAGCAGCCTCCCGAAACAATTACATTGCCAGGATCTACAATTGTCTCGACAATTACAGGTCAGGTCACAACGACCCAACTTCCAGGATCTACTTTGACCCTTCGAACAACAGACACCCTTGTTTTACCCCCTTCTACTACCACTTTACCTGGCTCAACTGTGGCGACAACTCTAACGGAAACCATCCCTGCTTCCACTATTACACTCACGGAAGACGGAGTTACTTTCACGAGCGTCGTCCCTGGCCTGACATCTGTCGTCACTTCAACCTTGACGCTTCCGCCTATTACTCTGACCCTCCCTCCTTCGACCGTCACTCGTACCGAGATCCAGGGTAAGACGGCCTGCCCTGCTCCCACCAACACCCCTGGTTTCAACCCCGTCGTCGACTTCAACCCCAAGCTGAACCGCACTTGGGGCTGCCAGCCTGGATACGTCTGTAACCCTGCCAAGCCCGCCAGCTGCAGCCTGTGGGCCGAGTCGCCGGCGGATGAATATGTCTGCAATCCTAGAGACTGCGTTCCTGCACCGCCCTACAAGTTGGCCGCGTGGAAACAAAACGAGACGCACTACTTCCCACCCAACGATGGCTACTTCAATCTTAATCCTAACGCCTTCGGACTCCCCTTTGACATTTTTGACTACGAAGTTATTGTTACCAAGGTTAAAGACAAGCATGAGTACAAGAAGACCACCATCACAACTGGCAACTGGGCCTCGGCAACTGATCTCACGCACTTCCCTCCTACAGCCCAGCCGACCGTGACGCCTACTCAAATCCCTGTCTCTTCTTCCAAACTCGGCCAGCATGCTCCCAAGCACCACAAGGGGAGCAAGGGCTATGGGCGCCGTTCTCTCTTTGACAAGCGTGACATAACTATTGCACCGGCCGTTTGCTATGATGGGTGCAACAACTGCTATATTGAGGTTCAGGCCGTTGGCAAGGTCCCAAGCATCTGCCGGGCGGGATCTGCCTTCCTGAGCGATCTGGCTGCATGCAGAATCTGTGTCGAGGATAACGACACTGGTGATGGGAAGGAGACCCCACGAATCCATATAGAGCCCAAGTTCCAGCAGTTTGTCTCCTTTTGCGAGGGTGAGGCTCCTCAGAGCCCGTCTTCTGCTACCATATTGCCGCCTCAAAGTCAGCAAAGTTCGGCTGCCTTGACCACGGCCAGTCAAGACGCCGGTTCTACGGAAACTTCGGTGGTTCCCATCCCCGACACTACCACTACCACCTCTGTCGAGTCACCCACGGCCGCCGTCACCTCAGGCACTACAGCCATAAGCGCATCTTCTGCGACCTCGATTGTCAGCTCAACGGAAATTATCCAGGCGTCGGCTACAGCATCCGAGGCCACATCCACGGCCATCGTCACCTCTGGCACCACGACGATAACTGCTACTCCCTCGACAGGTCAGCCTGAGTCTATCTCGACTGTCTCGACGACAACCTTGTCTGGTACCGAAGCTGGCAGTACCTCTGTCCCCACCGGCAGCGACTTCACGAGCGCCTCTGCAAGTGCTTCTGCAAGCGCCTCCGCAAGCGAGTCGTGGCCTTCTACAGCAATACCTCCGACGGTCTCGTCTAGCATCGTAACCAGCGGTTCTGGCTCGAGTCCTTCAGCGTCCAGCGTCTCTGGCTTCAGCTCCGGAATTCCATCAACCACGGCCGGCTCAGCTTCCACTGCCACTGCTGGAGCAGGCGGGTCAGCCTCCGAAACACAGACTCCCTCCTCCACCATCTTTTCGCCAAGCACCGGCACCACCGGCCCTGATGTCGTTCCGACAGCGGCTGCGGCGAAACCGGTCACTTCTACCCTTCTTGCTATCCTCGTGCCGCTTTTGGCTCTTTTGTTCATCTAATTTCCACTCAGTCATTGTACAACATGTCATTGGACATGTATAACACGGTTTTATATATACTTTGGCGGTCACAGTTTGCACAATCTTTACTCGCCACGCTCACTTATGCCTATTTCACATATAATGCTATCAATCTGGCTTTTGACATGGAAAAAACATATGACACGGGATACAGCATTGCTTTTAACGACAACTTCACGACACTCCCTGAGACTAATGAATCGTTTGCATCATGAGGCGGGCATGCTTTTTGAAGGGTTGCATTTTCAATTGTTGGAAACTTGTTGGAAACTTGTTGGAAACTTGGGAGTGATATTCTCACGCTCCTTTGAGGCCTGGTCATAAAGACCACGATAAAACATTGAAGCATAGGCAAGGCTTGAAGGGTTTGGATGCTTATTCTATTTTTGTTATCATGGATTTGGGGTTTCAAAAGGCTACATATGTATATTGCTTGGGAGGCCGGCTGATCGGCAGGGTACCAGAAGAGGGGGGTTACGGCGACGGCCTCCATATTTTCGGATTGGTAATTGAGAGATATCCGTTGCAAACATTTTATAACTGCCTTTATTCGTGTGTTGTATGAGCATATCGCTTGGTTCCGATCTAGCGCATGAGTTTAAGTTCTACTCGTCATGGTGGTGTTGTTACTGGTACACTTAACCCAAACCAAGTTGTGGCCGTAGCAAAGCGACTTGAGAGTAAGGGGGGAGAAGACCGAGAGCGGGTTTTTCGTGTTTAGGTTCAATCCCAAATCATTCCGGCCAGAAACTCATCATCTGCCTTTCTTTGGACCCATGGCCGCCACCTCAGTCGGACCCAACGAAAGCAGCGAGGAAGGGTCGAGGAGAACTATCGAGGACACGCTTGATTTGGACGGCATCCGGTATCTCATAGTCATCGCGTCCATCTACCGCACCGTTGCTTCTAGTCCAGATAGAGCTGAAGTCGTCCTTGTCGCCGTCGTCGATCTCCATCCTGCCCTCGTCGCCAAACCCACGAGCCACCAACTCACCCCAGGGCAGCACATCTTTCATCAACGTCAACGTTGGTTTTCTTCCACCTATCCCGAACTGAAGGATCTCCTTCCTGCCAGCCACGAAAAATTGGTATCGAAGCACGGCCAGGAAATGGTCCGACTCGCAGATAACCCCCGTTTTCCACCAATAGATTCTGTCTAGACGCGACATCCGTCCGCCCAAGCTGGCGAGTGCGGCTATAACACTGCTTCCGTTTTCCATCTCGACCGTGTCCCTCAGCAAATGCGCTTGGAAGCGATGGCACAGGGCTCGCAGCTCTGCCTTGGTTGGGGGAAGACCCACCACCCGGAAATGCTGCCGTTGCAGATGCGAAGCGGCGTCATCGAAAGTCTTATACGTTGTGAGGTTGCGACACTCCGTGCAGAATGAGTAGTCTGGGACCGCAGTTTCGGGGCCGCCGACTGTGAGGTGACGGGTGTCGGTGTCCTCGAGGTACCAGCGGCCGGCGTTGACGGCCTTTGAACGCCTTTGCCCCGTCCGCCCAACGGATGAGCGGCTTTCCTTGGCCATTGCTTTGGGAACCGGGCCCCAACTGTTCGGAAACGGCCTGTTGAACATGACGTTCAACTTCTCTTCAAGGATGGCGACTCGAAGTAGGGTTTCCACCAGAAGCTGGGGAGGGTCGGGCTCCGTGAAGACACGTTTCGCAATGCATTCCATGGCAGAGTTCATGTCCCTGAAAACGTGGATCCTCGAGTGGTTTCGGTTTTGCTCGAAGAACGGGGTCCCTGAGAGCAGATCCGACATCTCGCGTTCTATTTGATTCGTGTTTGTGGCCAAGTCCGAGGCCATAGGCGGCCCGGCGAAATCTGCAAGTCGCTTTTGTCGGGTCTTGGTCGCAAACCTACGGAATTTCATCATGTGCCCGCTATTGAACTCCAAAGCTGGGTGTTGGGCAGCGTGGCAGTTGCACAGATGGTCCAAGAAGCTGGATAACGTGCTGTAGAGGTCTCCCTGGTCGCATGCATCAAGGCCATGGGTATGAACAATGTGCCTTGCCTGCTCACGAGATTCCCCGATGCTGAACCGTTGTAGGCAGAATATGCAGTGAAGCAGTCCTTCCGTGTTGCCCTCCACGAAGTAGTCGTCCATGCCGAGGGCCTCCCCGCAAGACCACTCAATTGCAAAAGCAGCGGAGTGGGCACGCCTCCGCCTCCCCGGGAACTCGTTGCTGACGCTCCCAGACTGCTGGGATGAGATACTCCTGTTTCCGAGCCCTCCCCTTTTTGAGCATGTCTGGCTAAGCTGTTCGAGTGAGTTGGCAATGGAACATATAGACCCCGCAAGGCTATCGATGCTGTTGCTCAAGACCGCGATGGAATTCTGCGTCTGTAGATGTTGCGCTTCAAAACGTTCCATCTGGGCACAAGATATGGTTGAAATGTGTCCCCTCGGGCCCTCGAGGTTTGATGTCGAATCCGCCGCTGTGGCGATCGACGCATGTAGCCTCTCGTTTGCCGCTTTCGATATCAGATTGGATTCCGTAAATCTCTGCATTTTCTCTTGCACATCGCCGAGCTTCCCAAGGCCAAGAAGTGATGAAGCACTTGATAGGAGGCAATGAGTTCAGTCTATCCGAAACGAGACAGACGATAGAGACTCACAGGTTCAGTGTGGCGATGTCGAGGATGAGTTGAGAACGATGGTGTGTCAACTTGGACTCCATATCCGCCAGACCTCGGAGACGCTTATTCTGTATGATGTCAAGAAATTTACGTCGCCTGGAAACGGAGGTGTTAGCAGATGTGGACGGCCTCGCCCATCCATCGAGATCTTTGCCACAGCGTACGAGATGCGTCCGCAGCGTGACGGTGCTCGACTCCTAAGCATCCCAGTTCCTTCTGGCGGGCGTCTTTTCAAAAGTATGCAGCATCGCATTGACCTCGGCCAGAGTCCCGGAGAGGAGCCCGACTTTTGCCTCCAAGGACTCTGTCCGGATTCGCAGCTCCCGCGCAGACTGAACAAAATCGTTGAGCTTGACGAGGCCACTGATTACATGCCCCGTGACGGAGAGGAGGCCAGCAATGCTGGCAGCCGCGGAAACTGCCTCCATCCTGGGCCTGCGAACACACTACCTGAAGATTCTTCCGACTGCAGATGAGGGGGGGAACCCGTCAATTTATAGACCGAGAGTCACTGGTCGGCCCTGGCCAAGCGCAATGCATATGTATTGTGTGTGTGCAGCGCACCGCCTCAGAGATAAAAGGCATCAAGGGTCCCCTATTGGTCAAATACATGCGACCTTTCGAAGCAACGTCACGGGTTGGCAGGTATGCGCACCATGGCGGACGACTCAGCCTCACGAGGCAACTAACTGTTCAGCTGCAACGTTTTTACGACTGTTATTGCGCTGCTTGGGCTTCGAAGAGTCCTCAAAAGCTGAAGAGCTACTGCCAGTGCTGGGAACAACTTGAACATAGGAAATAACGTGGAGGACACGCGTGCAGGACACGTCACATACCTACCTACATATAGCCTTATTGGGGTCTGGATCGACTATGTTCAACAAATAATTATAAAATCTCTGGTATCTTTATGGCAACAGGCCAATGAGTCCTGCATCTACAGAGAGTCAAACGTGAGAGGGGGCGCCGACATCATAGCAGTTAGATCCCGGATCCCATCCCCCCTCCTTTCACCATCCTTGACACCCGAATCTGTGTCCAAATCCGGCACGGATGATGAATAGAAGTAGAATCAATCAATTCTGATCGACATATGGCCTTTATCCCCAAATTAGTACAATACCTTTGCATTCACAGCCCTGTGCTCTCGACGACTACGGACAAGGAGTGTTGAACAAGGGAGGCTCGAGAACACACCTTCCTTTGTCAACGACCATACCTGTGAACAATCGAAAGGTAATCGCTCCCAGAAGGAGGAGTCATGAAATAAAACGGAGGGGTGAGCCCTCGTTAGCGGAGGGAAGAAGTTGGTGAGACGAGAACTCCCGAGCTCTTGCGAACCTCTAGTCTCTGGAAAGACATAAGACCGTACATCGTACCTGTGACTCTGGGGAGCCGCCCTTGGACTCGAACCAGGCCAATCAAGTCGTTCACGAAAAATAGCAGCAAAACAGCCTGAGCAGTTCAGTAATACACCCGGCCCAACACTTGTTGAGTACGATAGGGCCAACCCACCATGTCTAACTGGGTGCCGGCAACCATTGCCCTCCCGACGTTCGACAGGCCACAGCAGCCTGCAGCCAACGACGATGACGGGGTTCAACAGCAGCAGGCGGTTGACGAGCAGATGAATCTGGATCCCACAGCATTCATCTACCCAGATCCAGTCGCAGAACAACAGAACCAGCTCTACATAAACCCCCAGGACATGATTCCTGAGGAACACATACATCTGTCAGCCCTGGTCCATGCGAACTCGCTCCTGCCGGACGTGCCGCGGCCGGAGCCGCCGTTCCCGACGACGGAGGGCTTCGTATCGAGCAGCTATGTCCTCCCGCCGGAGGCGGAGCACCACCCGCCACCCGGCGGGCAAAACGCCGATGCCTTGTCACCGTCGAGCCAAGGCAAGATCCGAAAGTGCGACAACTGCTGGAGGACCAGAGCGCACTGCTCGGGGCACGAACCTTGCAGCCATTGCGTCGTTTCGGGCATCCGCTGTACGTACGTGCTCGGTGCCCCCCAACCGTCGCCGCCGAAGCGCCAGCGGCCGCCAGACGACGAAGCCGAGGAGGCCGCGAGGCCAAACAAGAAGAAGAAAAATAAGAAGACCAAGCTCCCGCCGCCGCCTCCGCGCAAAGCCCCGATACAAGCCCTCGTCCGACGGCGTCCCTTCCTCCACGTGCCCCCGGACGGTGGCTGCGACCACTGCCGCGCCGGCGGGGACCAGGGCCGGCCCTGCGACGCGGACCACGATGCCGAGATCGAGTGCTCGCAGTGCACTAAGTACCGCAACCTCGTCGACCCGAACCACATCTGCACGGCGCGCGGCGGCGAGTACTGGCAGCGGCGCTTCGCAAACTCGCGGCCGACGTACCCCACCTCCGACATCGAAACGAGCTGCTGCGTGCGGTGCAAGGAGAAGCGCAACGATAGCCGTCCGACGCTGTGCGACATCGACAGCCGCGTCAAGATCGGATGCACGCCCTGCAGCACCGAAGGGGTCCTGTGCAAGGTGTACAACGAGGAGAAGGCGCTGGGCATCTCGCAGCAGCCCGACGGGCCGGCCGATTTCATGTGGAACCGCCCGGCGTTGGGCGACGGCGTCCTCAAGCCCGGACAGAAGCCGTGGTGGCGGCACATGTGCCGCGCCTGCTACACGCAGCTGGGGCAGCGCAAGTGGGAGGCCTGCCAGTGGATCCTGGACGTGCGACTGGGCGAGTACAAGTGCAGCCGGTGCGTGGAAAAGGGGGAGGACTGCGTTGACCCCTGGACGGGGGAGCGGTTCGACACGCCGTACCGGCACAGCGGGATTGGAGACAAGATATTGACCCTGAACAAGTCGGCGCCTCGGGGGCGGCATCGGTGCACCAACTGCATCGCAAACGAGATGCACTGCCGCGGCTACAACAACGAGGACGTCGCCTTCGCGTGCATCAAGTGCTCCGCCTGGGGCCTGACGTGCCAGCTCCCCAAGCGCGACGGGATGATAAACACGCTGCCGCACATGGACCGGAAGATGATCGGGTACTCGAGGTCCTCGGTCGACAAGGCGATGACGTTCATCGGGTGCAAGCCGTGCCGGGACAACGGCGACAACTGCGACCGCAAGCGGCCCTGCGACAGCTGCCACAACAAGGCAAGGGAATGCGACGAGTGGTCCAGTGGGATGTGTAAGCGCGGGGGTGTCGTCGGCGGGGAGTCGCCAGACTATTACATGTCCCTTGGGTACGGGCCCAACGGCGTCGATAGCACGCGGTGGGACGTGCCGGCGCAGGACCTCGTCGGACCGAACAGGCCCAAGCGTGCGGTGATGAGCGCGTTGCCTCCTCCTGTCCTGGGCGAAGGGGAAACTCTGTCGGCATTGAAGGAGGCCAAGGAGACCGCGCAGCGCCCCTTCGGCACCGGCGTGGGTGAAAAGTACGACGAGTTCTTCAACACCTTTTCGCGAATTCCCTTGGGTGCGCAAGGCACCACGGCAGATGCCTCGATGTCGTCGTCGTCGTTGTACAACGGTCTGAGCGGCCAGGCGTATTTCGGCGACAACAATGCCGCCCTCGAGGCACTCGGCAGTGGACAAAAGTACGAGCAGTGGCTGGGCGGCTTCAACGCCCAGCAGGGCGGCCAGGCCAACGTGTTCGGGGGCTTCCCTCCGTTTGAAGGTCCGCCTCAGAACCTGGACGAGATCGAGCAGATTCTAGGCAACGACTCGGGCAGGCTCCTTGCGGACTTGCAGTCTGTGGGCCAAGGGACCGAGGTCCCCATGGACCAGAGTGTTGCCATGGACGTGGGTTACGGCGTAGGCACGGATATCCACGAGCAGAACCGGATCGCCGGGGAAATCAGGCAGGCGATGCACCTCTACGCGAGGGACATGCGCTTCATCTCGGTCGAGCTGCGCCAGTTCTCCATCCCCGAAGTCTTTGACGTCCCGGAAGGGGCCAGGCCCGTCCAGGCCCCCCAGCGGGTGCTCCTGAAATTGGAAGACAACCCCTCGGCGCAGCTCCGTACGCCGTACCAGACGTCATGGGACCCCCCCGCGTACGAGAAGAACCTCAGGGAACTCCTCTTCAAGTGGAAGAGGCCCGCGCACAACGTCCTATGCGACATCCCCGACGAACCCGCCAACTTCGACGGCCCTGCGGGGGAGGGGGGCGTGCAGTTGGGGACGCGCTGCGAAGAGAGCTGTCCGCCCTGCGGCGCGCCGGTGCGCAACGGCGCGCACTGCGAGAACCTCCAGCACCTGGTCCGGCCGCAGCCGTACACGGTCTGCGACCAGTGCGACATGCGGGGCAAGAGGAACCTCTTCGAGGGACCCATGCCGCTGACGCGCGGCGAGTTCCTCAACATGCGGGCCTACGCTTGCGAGGCCTGCGTGATTACGGAGGGGGGCGCGGCGATGTTCGGCGGAGCATGGACCGAGGGGGCGCCGCCGACGCCGGCGAACCCGGTGACTGGTTGCCTCTGCGCGGCCAAGCTGCTCAACCGGCGACTGTGCCAGCACCACCGGTACCGGCTGGCGACGACGATGATGGTGCAGTCCATGTTCGTGGCCGAGTGGGCGGTGACCAACTTCGGGCCCGACAAATGCCTGTTCTGCAAGGAGCAGCCGAGCAAGCTTGGCGTGGAAGGCGACTTCTCGACGTCGCTGGTCTACCTGTGCCTCAACTGCCAGGCCGTCGTCTGCGAAGAATTCGAGCGGGGCCTGCAGCCTGGCGTGAGCGACTGGCTTGGCGGAGTCGAGCCGGTGACGCTCTGGAAGCAGAACTGGGAGCCTATGTTAATCGAATAGAAGAGAGGGGGGTTTTTGGACGGGCGCGGGGCAGGGTAGGGTAGTGTGTCTGTCTGTTCATGTTTTTCTCCATTCCCACTTGTCCGTTCTCACTCTTCATTTTGTTTCCTTTTCTTTCTCTTTGGGGTTTCGTACAAGGCCAGCAACCGTATTAGACGACGGTTGGTGATGCCACCCAGCGTGGCGGTGAAGCAGGCGGCGGGCGCATTTCGAGCAAGGGTTAAGAAAAAGAAAGCATTGTTTCTGGCGTTTTCTCTCGCTCTGTGGCATGTTTCTGGACCGAGAGACGCCGTTGAGGCTGCATGCGAGGGGGTTGGCCGCATTAGGTAATTGGGGCATCTCAGGGAGCCCCGAATTACAACCAAATGGTTGGCTGGCTAGTCTCGGCCGGCGACTTGTTGAGGTATATCCATCCGTAGGCACCCTGACACGTTTCAGGGTAACATATACTCTGGCGACTACATCATCTGGATCCTGCCGTCTTGGCAGCCATCCTAGACCAGTCGACCTTGGTGAGTTGTGTTCCCAGGGGTCAGTGTTGTTCTTCGTCATGAGCGTTTTGGAAAGATACTAGTACTCCAGCAAAGATCATGTTTCGTGATGGACAAGAACCTCGTTCTCCACCAACCCTCTTGTAAAACGTCAGCTCCTCAATCACATCTCAAAAGCCGTTCTAGACACTACCAGCCACACATCATATCACTTGTCACTTGACGCCAAAAAGGAACAAAACAAAAACGGCATCGCAGCCTTGGCACAACTGTCGGGGTGCAGTGAGGGGGGGGGCTTTCACAGAAAACCTAGCTCAACCGTTGAAGTCACATGGAAAAAAGGAAAAGCATGCACAAGCTGGTTGGACTAGGTAACGTAAAGGGAATCTGTATGACTTGACGACTGACTCTGACCTCGGAAAAACCTTGCGGTGTCTCGGAAGAAAGAAGAAATTACAGTATGAGAGAGAAAAAGAAGAAAAAAAGAAGAAGAAAAGGGTACTGATATAAAGAAGAGACAGAGACAAGCCGGCGTTTGGTCTCAAATAACCCTCCCAGTGTTGTAGTAAAGAATCTCGAGTCCACTCCTTGACACACACAAGGTCTTGCGGCTGACAGTCTCTCTGGCTAGCGGACCAACATGCATGCCCCCCAGACTTGTCATCCCGTGACGCACAATGAGGATTCCTCAAACAGCCCTGTGAAAGGACTCCTCTTTTTGTCCCCGCGCCACATTCCAGTCGTGTGCTGTGGCCATGTCCATGAAGTTGCCCTGAAAAGAGCAAGTTCCAAATAGTGCAGCAAGTCAGAACCCGACTCCCCGTCCAATGCAGCATAAAACAAGTTTTTGATCATTGGTTCTCCGTGTCGACATGTCTTCTCCAATCGACATACGCTGGGCCCAGTGTGGACCGCTCATTTGTCCAGATGAGGAGAAACCGCGTGTTCAACATCTGCCAGCATCCCGCCGGGCCAGTCGAGGCCCAAGGTATCTCACTCACGGCTCTCCCGGCCGCTTGCATCGCCACTTTCCTCTGCTGCTCTCACTCGCTCTCTCGTTCGAGCTAGGTCGCTCACATTATTACGCACTTGGAGCAGCAGCCTGCCTCTTGCTCGCCGTTCTCAACGTCCATGGGCTTCGGAGGGCCGTTGATGCCAGAGGCGCCACCACTGCCGGTAGAGTAGCCCTGCATCTCGCGGTTGTATCGACGAATCTCTCGGACAATATCATAGAAAGCCTTGTCGACATTGATGCGAGACTTGGCCGAGGTCTCAATGAACTTGCAGCCGAATGACTTGGCAAGAGCCTCTCCCTCTGTAGCGCGCAGGATGTTAGCCATTGTTCCACTGATGAGCCAATAGATGGGACACTAGATATTGCGAGTACCGCCGTCTTGCAGCGCTGAGACGCAGCAAGGGTTATAACATACCTTGTCTTGTGACTTCTCTCTCGCCCTCCAGATCGCACTTGTTGCCGACGACGACCATGGGGAAGTAGTCCTTGTCCTTTACTCTCAAAATCTGCTGCTGGAATGTGGTGATTTCTTCGAAGCTCTGGCGCGAGGTGATGGAGTAGACCAGCAGAAAGCCCTCTCCCGTTCTCATGTACTGCTCTCGCATGGCAGAGTACTCCTCCTGGCCGGCGGTATCGAGGACATCGAGCAGGGCAACCTCCTCGTCAATGACGCACTGCTTGCGGTAGGAATCTGTAATGGGAAAGGATAATGTCAGCAAGCGATCGATTCGCGGTCGCATTGAAGAGCGAAGGATGTTGGGGGCGACGAACCTTCGATCGTGGGGTCATATTCGTCGACGAAGTGACTCTGGATCAATTGAATGGTCAAGCAGGATTTACCGACACCACCTCCGCCGACGACGACAAGCTTGTACTCTCTCAAAAACTGCGGGACGGCGGCGACTGATTAGCAATGGGTTGATGGGGGCGACAGCGCGACGGCGCGACGTGGCAAAAATTGAGGAAAAGGGAGGTTGCGACGACGAACCTTGGACGCCATTGTGATGTGATGAAGTGTTTGTTGATGGAAGAATGATCTCGGGGCTCTTGTTCGCGCTCGATGTTAATGACTCGAAGCAACTGGCGAGGCAAGACGGACGGACGAGATCTGGGAAGTGGTTCAGGAGCAACGGCCAGGCAGACGACTTGGCGAGTCGACGGATTCGGAAATGGCTCAGCAGGTGGATTGCGAGGATGCGTGAGCGCGGGAAAAAAGACTGGTTTCCTGCGAGCGGAACGATGAGTGGGAATCTGGGACGGCACAGGCCGGATTGCGAAGTTTAAAGGTGAAACGACGAGGTTGATGGCAGAAATCCGGGACTGGCAGCAGACAGTCTTTCGAGAAGGAGAACGAGAGAATGGGGTGGTGTTTCGTTGCTAAGGGGGGGCCTTTTGGCAAAAAATGTGGAGATGGAGGGAAAGGGTCGTAGGCTAGCAGGCAGGTAGGTAGGTAGAGAAGGATGGGTGCACCAGCACCACTGGCCGACCGCGCCTGCTGCTGTGGCTGCTGCTCTTTGCTCTTTGCTCACCTACATCGTACGTACCTAGGCAGGTACCTACTCCTCCTGCCTCTGTGCTTCCCGCTCCCGGCTTGGGGAGGGACAGGTACCTACCAACCTATCCGGAGATCAGGGTGGGAAGGGGAAGGTACATTACTATCTTAGCGTGCCGGGACACCTGCTCTGGCAGGTGCTGGGCGACAGAAATCGTGGTACTACCACACGCTGTTCCGAGGTTGTATTGTACCTTTCGCGCTAAGGTAGCTTTCGTTTTCCTGCCTTCCCTCCCCTTTCTCTTTCTCTTTCCCTTTTCCTTTTCCTTCCCCCTTCCCTTGCCCTTTCCTTTCCTTTCGCTACCCGACCCTTCGCACGTTCCCACGCCTTGCCCCCTCTTTTCTCGCCCCCATTGCTTGGCCTCTCAGAGGCAGGCGAGGAAGGTGCTGTACCCGCCGTGCCTTCCTGTCACCCCATCCACAGTCGGTACGTACTTGCGCTGCTAGCCAGTGAGGTACAATGCCGAACATCCCAAGGAGAAGGAGCCCGTTGGGATGACTGGATTCGAATTGTAAGGTAATGAATGCTAGGTGCCTAGGTAGGTACGTGGGTTGATGGAAGTGAAGAGGTTACACGGCCAAGGAGGAAGTTAAGGATAGAGAGAGAGAGAGAGAGAGGGTGAAGGAGTTTGTGGCCAGAGCACATGTAACGAATGGGGTGTGTTGATCCAAGGACTGGAATCGATGGTGATGCCGCTCGTCTGGTCTTGTCTGCTTTGGTCTCGCGTCTTGGCGCTGCTTTGCTCGTTCTGCCTCATCGTCTGGCGGCCTCGTCAAGTCTACTTATTGCACTCCGCGGGCCAAGTCGGCCCGGGTGCTGCTGGGCGCGTGTGCATCCCGCCCCGAAGCCCTCGTGTTCATGAGCTTCGTTGCCCTTCTTCTATCGTGAGATCAGACATGCACAACTCAATGCGCGCGCAACTTGTCTTCCATCCATAAAGCCAATTTCTGCTCGCCCACGACTGATCCGGAAACATTGACCTCTTGTTAGTCTCCTTTCCTCCCCAGAAGGAGCAGCGGCGGTTGGTCGGCGAGGACCAGACGTTTAGCGCCGGGCCTATGATTTGATGGCCAGAGTCACAGAAGGCCCAGACACACAGTCAAACATACACACATAGATACGCGCATACACAAGTACATGACACCCACCCACACACACACACCTACAAACATACCTACACCCACAAACATACTACGTACGCCACACATGATACATATGCGAACATCGCCACTAATGGCCGAGGTAGGCGACGGGCGCTACACAGACACACGGGGCACATGACGGCCGGATAAGGCGAGGAACCCAAAGGCGTCCGAATGGCGGAAGCGCTATATAATTGAAGAAGACGACACTCGCAATGGCTAAAATGGCGAGATATACCCCTAAAGAACCGACCTTTCCATCTGTGTGCAGGAAATAATCAACCAGGAGGGCATTGAGAGGGTAAACTTGGGAATGATATCCGTACGGGTAGGTACTGGCTATACTGGGGCTACAACAAAGGTGGGGTTGGACAGGGGATGAGAAAGGGACTTGACAATGTTGGAGTTTGTCGTGGCGGGCTCCTGGTGCAGTAGCGTCGGCTGCAGCAGGGAGGGACCTGGAACCATAAAAAGAGGCCCGATGCATACGCCTGCAGATTGTCTCCTACAGCGAGGCAAGCAAGCAAGCAAGCAAGCAAGCACACGGCAGGCAGGTACCGTCCGGTGTACCCTAGTTCGGTGATGAAGCGCAACAAGGAAAGTACTGGTGGTGGTGAGTGGACGAAAAGGAAAGGAGGGAAAGATGAATGAGGAGAGGAGAGGGGCAATGAGGTTCGTGCGAGCTGGAGCGAGATGGAGACTCCACCGAAGAAGGGGTTACCGCTTGAGGTACGTACACTTTTGACAGGGGATATGGACGAAACAGCAACTCAAAGTGACCCTTTCTCCCCACTACAATAGTAAAGAGCCAATTCTAATATTCCGCCAGGGGACAAAGTGGGAGAGTCACAAAAGAGAGTCACGAAAGTGGAGGAGAGTGTATATACCTATACACTTAGATGGTACGATGCACGTATGTTTACATGCAATATCCATGGTAATCCCATTCTACGGTCGCCAGGTAACTCGCACCTGGATACGTAAGTAAATAAGTCTCCATGAACGACGGCTTCGAGCTGTGCCAGCATCCACCGGATCAGCAGTATATATATATACAGTAAACGTACGACAATGTCTCCAACATAGACCCGTATTCGCAGCCGATTTCATTTCTCTGCACTGCTGCGCTGCACTACACTGTACTGCTTCATCAATGAGGCTATTCCATACGGACGGTTATTGCGCTGCCTAATCGCGACTTCTGGTCCTGCCCCCCCGGCCCGTCTATCGTATCATCTGAGTGCGCAGAAAATCGACATGGAAGGAGGATGTCAAGCGAACAAGACGTGTCGCTTTCCCCTGATTCAACGGCCCCACACTGCTGATTGTATTAATTACATACATGGGACAGCAAGTGAGATGAGCCGCCGGCCTGCCGCATCCCCCCGCCCAGCTTATCCCATGTCTACTCGTGAGATTCTCCAAGATTGCTCTGCGTCGAGAGGCTGTTGGTTGGTTGCTAACGGCCGGCCAAGAAGCGTCACCGGCCACGCAGTATACCTAGTTTACCATACATACCTACGTGAAGAGCCAGGAACAGACATTGCCGTGAGAGAAATTCCTAGACTGCTCTTCCGAGTCAACGTGCGTTTGCGGCACTGCCTCGGTCCATTCATTATTGGTGAGACGTCTGACGGATGTGTGGGATTTACCAGTCCGTACATCGCTTTCGTCTTGCTTGTGGTCAATGGTTTGTCGTCCCAGAGAAACATGTGCGTAACGCAACCTGCAAGAAAAAACACGAAAAAGCACCCGCAGTCGTCTTCAAGACCAGGGTGGACAGATAGAGAAAGATAGTGTACATAGTCCTTGCAAGAGAGGGTACCTCAATTACCGTACCTTGTCTAGCACCGCACCAAGATTGACGATGGCCTGGTCCGGAGACAGGGCCATATGTAGCTAAGGAGGGCTTTATGGTGGGCCCCCACGGTGCGTTCGCGGTAGGGATGGGGGGAGCTTTGGCCATCTATACCTGTATCGGTGCTGTGCTCATTCCATGCACGATCCGCGCGGATCCACACAGTGTGACTTCATTCTCAGCGATGACATGCTGCATCTCTTCTCCAGCTCCTAGGTAAACTACAGTACCTTACCACGAGTTATGCATCATCCACCAAACGGTTCGGACTTTGGTGATGAGTCTCTCGCCGGGGGGGGGGGGGGGGGGGGGGGGGGGGGGGGGGGGGGGGGGGGGGGGGGGGGGGGGGGGGGGGGGGGGGCGGAGCACTATTACCCAAAGCATTTCGGCTTCTTCATCGCCAACTTATCGCGACATCTGGCGACCCTCTAGTCCTGCTATCTTTCATCCAAGACACTTAGAGAAGGTATAGCCGCCGCCTACTTACTCTATGCAGTCTTCGTGCTACAGGTTCATCTACTGGCCTGCAGCTTGTTTTCCACAACAATCTATTAAACCTCTTCAGGCAGCCCACGTGGACGTACGGTGTGCAGATAGCAGATGGCCATTGCAACGACGGTTGTTTTGCCCAAAGTGCGCGGCTTACATGCTATGTTACCCAGTCTCAATCAATCAGTCCTTGTGCGCTCATGCTCGCTTCACTCTACGAATACACGCACAACCTCATTCTCGACTTGCGCTCCAAATCCTGCTAACGACAGTTCCAACATTTCGTGCCACCCTCTCCCTCGCCTTCCACCTACCGCTCCCGGCATCTGACAAAGACAACGTGTCTGCGTGCCACAACAGCAAAGATGCAAGGGCGCATGCCTTGGAACGCGGAACATGTTCTCTTCCCGACACAAGACATCGCCTAGAGTTTCCTCTTGATGTCGACGATGCAGACTGAGATGCAGTGCTTTGGTTCCATCGCAGCAACCACTACCAGTCGTCAGTCACCCTGGAGTGAGTGTCTGGCTACTCATACGTCACACATACCAGGGGGGTCTGCGTGCGGTCCTTCAAGCTGTAGCTGTCTGTCAATGGAGGCAGCCATAGCCGCTCCATGGGACGACAGCATGCGCACCTCATCGAACACCGCATCCAGCCTGCACGATGCAAGACAGTCAGACTGCTACCATGGTGTTTACCCGCAGCCCGGGGCAGGAATGTGAGCCTTCAGCAGACTACCATTGGTTTCTTCGCGAAAATGGACTATATGAGACCTCCTGTGTTGATTCGATGCGGAAACATCCATTTTCTCGAGCGCTACAGCTGGTCAATAGTGTGCGTCAGAGACGACCTCCAACTATCGCAAGTAACCCTTGTACTTCGTGACTGGGGACAAACTGCAGTCAACTGCTTTGAGCCCCTCAACTTCCCCGTTTCAACAAGACGGCAACTAGGGACTACGTACCTACGCGTCCTGCACCCCCAGGAGTGCAAGCTGCCGGGGAAGTTCCATCATCATGACAGCATGGGTCCATCATGCGTCCATCTGACATCCGGATGGTATTGAAGATGGCATGGAACCGATTTCTATCTGGCCAAAGTTTCGCGGCAACACGGACCCGACCCCACCCCCAGACCGAAACAGTCCTGCAGCTTCTATCAGGCTTCCGCGCCTCTCAAACATCGGCTCAACTTTGGCTCGTCTTAACATCCAAATTCTTTCTGACTGGCTGGCTGGCTGGCTGGCTCACATCCGGCACACATTTACAAACGCACACAAATACGCACATATACCGGCCATACATCATCGTCCATCAGCGCAAGCTCTACTTATAGGTGATGCAGGAAACATCAGCACACGGTACGCTCCTCCGCGTGAGGCATATGGGCGCTCTTGATCATCGGCCCCAGATGGCCGTCAAGATGGAAACTTTCGATACCGATATGCTTGCTGCTAGGACCTCTGGGCCCAAGCGCTACCGTTCCTACATTGCACCACGGCAATCCTTCTCCCAAACCCACTGACTTTTGCGCTGCCCGAGCTGGCATGAGCCCGGTCAGCAAGACAGCGCCGATCTGACCACCAAAACATACGTCGATCCGCCTGCGAAGCTGCGCTCAGGTCGCTTCCCTTCCCTTCTCCCCCTCGTGCTCCATTGTGCTTTGACGCAGAGATAACAGGAGACATCTTCCTGCCATGTCTCTAATTATCATTCCTCGAAATGCGAATCACGTAAATAACTGCCTGCTGCCTACCTATCGTTACTTATTACCCAAGGTATTCGGGTGGTTGGCCAGTTCCCTTTGGCTCCCGTTGTTTGAATAACAGAACCTAGCTAATGGCTTCCCTCCGATGTCACCTTTGTCGCAGCCTTTCGCCCGCTACCACGATTAATGGTATCCCGGGTCTGAAGGCTTAAGCGCACCCAAGCATCCATGAGATATTACTTGGCGTGTAAAGAGCCCAAACCTGACCGGCTTGACAGTTGATTAACTGTCACAACACTGGATGTGGTCTCTGCAGGGTTGCCCTCACGCCATCAGTAGGGCTAGTGAGGGCAACGACGCCTTTCAACCCATCACTTTATCCGCCAAGTACGTCTACTGTAAGATCCGTTTCGGCCTCTGACCCACGCTTACCTGAAGATGGCCGGCTCCGAAACAGTGCCAAAGAGACATTGAAGAGCTCGTGATCCCACCTCATGCTTGCTGGTCTGTCACAGTGCGACGTCACTTTGGTGCAGGAGTCAAGTCTCCGACGGTGCATCCGTGGTTTGCAGCCGACGATGCGACGATTGGGTTGTAGTGGCGGGCATTGTTTTATGAGGCCTGGGCAGCCGTTGCCTCACGTCCTCCCATTCGTCTGGCTCGATACAACGCACAAAGTGCATTGCGAGCGTAAAATTGTTCCCAACCCAGAGGTTTCTCCTGTCTCGGGGAGCTGTCGATAAGGATCCACGAGTAAGAAGCCCGGTCGTGCCATCACGCTACAGCGAGTACAGACACGAAAAAAACATCAAAGGGGAGCCGTCTACGATGGCAGCGAATCCAACCCACCCCCACCTTCATCTCCCGGCGAAACGAAGCCAGTCTACAACTGGTAGGTAACCGGGTTGGCGTATCTCGCGTGTCCGGAAAATTATCACATGGCAACGGGCGACGCATCCTTATCTTTCTAGAAGCCCTAAAAGAACATCATTTCCATCTTATCCCTGGCTTATGCAGCAACGCAATCTGCACCACCCAACAGCAGCACGCCGAGCCATTTCCTTTGACAGGGTGAGGTTCCGCGTTTTGGTACTCTCGATGATTTGTGCGAGGCAGCGGGCGGTTCACGATGCCGCGTTAGCCTGTCAATCGCCGGCAACTGGAATACGTAGTAGCCAAGGGTCGAAAATGCCCTCAACGACGTAAAAATCATGATGGACACACGCAGTGTAAGCATTGTCCCTGATTGTGAACACGAAGGCAAGGTTTTTGCCTCTTTGCAAAACCAAGTCCGCAGCTGGCCGACGCGGTTTTGATAGACCCTCCGCAAGCGACCCTTCCAGTCGCTAGATCAAATACTTTTGGATGTCTTGCCATTAATTCTACTGTGGCAGGCCCTACCTACACTACAATCTGAGGCAACCGGTTGGCTGTGACATGCAATTAGGGGATCAATCGCTTGCAACGCCATGTCTCTCTCTCTGTCTGTGCAAAAACTTGGCCCTTCCCCCCCCCCCTCCCACAGCGCCGCCCCAACAGATCAGCGCCCTGCTTCCATCTCTGGTCTCTTCTTCTTCTTCTCCACGTGGGCCGAAATTTTTTACGGCGAGGGCCTGTTTGTGGTCTTTGCGCGCCTTTCCTCCCCCTGCGCCTTTTTTTGGGGGGGGGGGGATAACTCGGACGGCACTGGCACCACAGACAGCATTGTACATGAAAACCGACGCATGCCCCGGTTCATGACGTTGGAAGGCTTGACTTCTGCAGAACGACGACCCAAAACGCCACAATCAGACTTCCCGGAGCGGTGCGGAGTGGTGGAGAGAACATCGTCTCAGTAGAGAAGACAATGTTATGGGGGGTTGGGTTCCGATCGATATGGATCGTGTGTGACGGCCGGAAAACCTGACGGCAAGCCGGTCGTAGTTACTGCAGCGGCACGAACTTCCTTTGGAAATGGGGCTGCTGTCTAATTGAGTCTTGGAGTTTGCTATGAAAGAACCGGCCACCCCGCCCATTCACGCATTCGCCGTGGCATCGTCCTCGTCTTCCGCACTCACGCGTTTCCCCTGAACGCCTTCGACGACCTCATCCACGATGCTCTCGATGTATGCTTGGTCCCTGTACCAATGGTCAGCACTCGTCTCCAAAAGAGCCGCGGCCCTTGTCGGACATGTGTAGACCAAGTAACAAGGGATGGGGGGGGGGGGGTTGCATACCGTCCTACTAGCGTGACCGTGCCGTTTTTCTCCCACTGAGGGTAGCTGCCGACCTTGACGCCCTTGGGCTCCACCCTGGCCGCGAGTTCGGTCAGATAACCGGCGACGGCGCTTTCCGGGAGCGGCGTGGAGATGAGCACGCGGCAGAGGCCCTTGCCCTCCGGGTCAGTGAGCCGGGGAAGGATGCTTGGCTTGAGCCCGTCCAAGAGCTTCTCGACTGTTCCCGGCGGCGTCAGTCAGCCAATGGCCCCTGGGAGGGGGGTGGGTGGCAGGTGCGGGGTGGGGAGGAGGGGGGGCTTACAAAGCCGCGGGACACCGGGCAAGATGTGGACGTTGCCGTTGACGACATTGACCGGGACCCAGAGGTCCTCGTGGGGGAAGAGGAACTGCTGGCCGGGGTCGCGCTTCTCGTCGGTGGGGAGGATGACCATCCGCAGCTTGGCCTGCAGCGCTGGGGAGTCGACGTCCCAGTCGAAATGCGGCTGGTTCGGACGCGGCTTCGAGAGCCTCTTCATGCGCTCGAAGGCGTCTTGGTTGAGAACCAGGGGCAGGCCGAAGGCCTTGGCTATGGACTGGTAGGTGATGTCGTCGTGCCTGTCGACTCATAAGCCATGGCCTGTTCGAGAGGGGAGGGGTTGAGGTCTAGATCCGTACGTTGGCCCGATTCCGCCACTGCAATATTCTTGTTAGCCTCGGGGTTGCTGATGCGGCAGGACCGGCCAACAAACCTGGTGACTACAAAGTCGTAACGATCGCTCATACGTCTGACGGCTTCGACGATTTCGCCCTCATCGTCCTCAATGACCTCGACTCTCTTCAGGTTCTGGCCGCTTGTCAGTATCGTTCTGGGGTCCTCTGGCCTTGGAAGGACTTACAATGCCCAATGAGAAGCACCACTTGGCCATGTACGCCGAATTGGTCTAGGGAGGTCGGTCAACACGCCACCGCCACGACATCTTTCACCGTACCGCCTGGCTTCACTTACATCAACGGTCTATGAATATGGATGGCATGATGTCAGTCCTCGGGATCTCATGCACATTCACTCTGAGAGAGGGAAGGTGGGAGCGTGCCCTGCGAGACGTACCTTTCCGCCGAGAACCTCATCTCCAATGATCAAACACGCCGCCGTGTGGATGGTGCGGGTGTTGCGTTCGTCGGCCGAGGCCATAATTCTGGCGCGGGCGAGACCGGAGATCGGGGAGGCCGGCTTGACGGCTCGCGTGACTGTCTGGGCCGAGGGGAAATGCCGGGACAGCTGGGTGAGACGGGCGAACATGAAAAGGCCTTCCGTGATGTGTGGGTGTGCGCATATAGGTGTCAATGTGTCTCTCACTCACTGTCACACACACACTCAGTTTTTCCTTGTGCAGGAATCGATGATGTCATATACCGGACGAGAGTCGAAACAGACCGGGATTGAATGGTTTATGGCACCGAAGGTTTGACGGAATGCTACGGTAAGTGGGAATCCGCCGAGTTGACGAATGTAAGCAAAGGTCAAGCAATATTACATGTCACAGACCAGAGGAAGTTCGCGACGAATCAAGTCAAGGGACGGAGCGGATGCGGTAAAGGGAAGGAGAGGAGAAGCGAGGACTGAAGCTCGGGTCTCCTGCCCCAGTCTCTTTGCTGTCCGACCACCGGTCCGGCAACGGCTGATGGCGTGCTAGTCAGGCTTGGTCACGTGATGTCGTTGTCAACGGCCACTGGCACCAGAACAGTATCCGTAGTCTCAGTACATTCTCTAGAGATTGGCGGGATAAGACGAGACGTATGCGAGACCCTGGTCCTCTCTAGACGCAACTCTCCCTAGCACTCTAGAGCGTTTCGAGTAGCCGTGCTCTCGTCGTTCTCGCTGACTGCTGCGTGCCTAGCAGTTGTAGTTAAGCCAAAACCACACATTTTTGCCTGGCATGGTATTGCTCGGTTGGTCTGGGCTGTACAGCTGGCGGCCTAGCAAACTCATGTAGGAGGTTCTTCCGCTGGTAGACGTAACTTGAAAGTATAGCGGAGCACATCATTTTCATACGTGGTAGCACGAGATTTTGCCCTGTTCCCCACCTTGGTCCTTGAAAGTCTCGAGTAGATGCTCCATACCTCAAACCGTGTACGATCGTCACTGTAATCCATCTAAGTTTATGAAAAGTCTGAGAACCAGCTGCACGTAAAGTACTGTTGACCTGATTGACGAGGGTAACGGGGTAGGCATATTGTGATGTATATGTTATACTGCATAAATGTGGAACTCTAGGTAGGTAGCATACTAAATGTGAGAAGTATTGTTCCTGTGACAAGGGAGAAGGTTGCGGGGCGGATTACAATATATTATGTATGGAACGTGATACTATGCCTAGATACTATGGCTGTAGTTACTTAAGTCCATTCCACGCCCCATGTCGTCATTCATCGACGCTGCGCAGTATTTAGCTTTCTACTCTTTCTTTTTAATTTGTATACACTTGGAGAAGCATCTACAAACTCAATTAGAGTGTTGCAATGTATGAGCTCAGTTGTCCCCACAAGAATAACATGTGAAAGTTATAAACAATAACATAAACAATAAGAGTGACCATGAGGCTGTTTTGCTCATATTTTCACTATAGAAGTTGAAATGATGGCATGCGTTCTTGGGAAATGAACAAGAATATTGATTCCATGATCCATCATCTCCCTGCTCTCATTCCCTTCTTCGCCACCTCCGCAGTACATCACGATATCTCTTGAGCTGGTTATGCTAGCCACCAAGTTACCTCGATGAAATAGGTAGCAGCAGTACCTGACAGTACAAAACCGACTGATACTTATACAGCCACCAAAGTTGTACCATATCGAATCCAAAATCGCAAGGTATCTGCGGGCCGACATCCGGGATCTGATCGGGGAGGATTGGACGGCCAAAGTTTCGGCAGGCTTGGTGGGTGAGGTCACTGGTGGGGCAAAGCAAAGTGCCGCTGAATGGCGGGGGTTTGGTCTCAACCTCCCGGAGCGGGGGAGGGGTCGCGGCTTACCTGACTCTTTTTTGGTCTGACGCTCTCCGTGTTGCAACTAGCGACAGCCACAACGGAAAAAAAGGAGAGAAAAAGCTTGTAGAGTCCCGGCCGATATCCGAAGAGATTTCATTGCGAAGAACCAGCTACCGGGTTTGTTGAAAAGTCTTGGACCCGTCGGATACCTCGCAGGCGACTCTGGTACTCCCTCTCACAGCCATGGTGCGTTCGTTCCTCTTCCTGTCGCATTCGAACCCTCTCTCTCGTCCCAACGATGGGCTGACTTTCGTCTCTGCGTCTAGTCTTCGGAATCGCGGCTCTACACCTTCTCCCAGGAGACCAAGGATCACCTGCGCAAGTTCCGCCTTGGAACCTCGCGGTCCAACGAACCTCAAGCTGTCATATGTATGTATGTCTCGGCTGAAGCGCTTGTCCTCCATCGCCAACAACAAACACACACTACTGCACAATGCTTTGGTAACTGACTTCCGATGCGCTTCTCCTAGATCATATCGATAAGAACACCCACGAGATTCGCCAAGATGACGACAAGGTTGTGTACAAGTCGCTCGAGGAGATCAGCGACGACCTGCCGGATCACAGCCCCCGCTTCGTGCTGCTGAGCTACCCACTTACATTGGTATGTGCTCTTCATCCCTGATACTTGTGGATGGAAACGGGAGAATCAGGCTGATATTGTGACCCGGCAGCCTTCCGGTCGCCTGTCGGTGCCGTATGTCCTGATTTACTACCTCCCCATCACCTGCAACAACGAGATCCGCATGCTGTACGCGGGCGCCAAGGAGCTGATGCGGAATACGAGCGAGGTCGGCCGCGTGATTGACATCCAAGAAGCCGAGGACCTGCAGGAGATACCGCAGAAGCTGGGAGCTGCGTGAGAAAACGGGAATGTCCCGGGGGCATAGGTCCGGCACATATATACAATCGAGAGGGACGACAGGGCTGGCCGACTCGATGAGTAACATAACCGCAGTAGGCGGCGCCCGCAATCATAATACAGATAATTCGACAATAGAACAAGCCTATGTTGAATTGATATCATACCAAGAGAACAATTTCTTTCCACTTCCACTTGACCATAAGAACGATAGATGGTGGGTTGAGCAGGGGTAATTTGCAGAAGTTGAAGGGAAGGGATATCATTTTATTCAGTTCTATTTGTTAAAATGCAGGCTCGTTCATAGGGAGCAATGTCTCGCCTACTCGGGTAACACGTCCTTGTCGTTGAGACCGATTTCCTTGCTGACGTTCTTTACAACTTCCTTGAACGCCAGACACGCTGGGCTATCCGGGAAGCTGTCGAAGAAGCTCTCGCCGTAGTCGCACGCCATGCCAATGCGCGGGTCCAGCGGCACGCTCCCCAGGAACGGCACCCCCATCTCCTCGGCCAGAGCCCTCCCGCCGCCCGTCGTCGCCCGGAAGATCTCGCTCTGGTTCGTGCACTTTGGGCAGACGAAGCCCGCCATGTTCTCGGCGAGGCCCAGCACGCGGATGCCGGCCTTGCGGCAGAAGTCGATCTCCTTGCGGACGTCGAGGAGCGAAACCTCCTGCGGTGTTGTGACGACGACGGCGCCGTCGATGCCGCTGTCGCGGAGGAAGGTGTTGACGCTGAGGTGCTCGTCGCTGGTGCCCGGCGGGGTGTCGACCAGCAGGAAGTCGAGGGGCCCCCACTCGACATCCTTGAGGAACTGCTTGATGAGGCCGTTCTTCTTGGCGCCGCGCCAAATGATGGCGGCGTCGCGGTCCGGCAGCATGAACTGGATCGACATGACGCCGAGGTTGTCGAGGACCCAGACGGGGGACCAACCGGCACCGGAGACGTGGATGGTCTCGGACTCGACGCCGAGCATCTTGGGGATTGAGGGACCGCAGATGTCCGTGTCCATGATGCCGACGCTGCTGTCCGGGTTCATGGCGAAGGCGTGGGCGAGTAGGGTGGTGAAGGTGGACTTGCCGACGCCGCCCTTGCCGGACAGGACGAGGATCTTGTGGGCGATGGAGGAGAGGCGCGAGGAGATGATGGGGATGTCTGGGTCCGGGCCCTTTGTGGCCGTCGCGGCGCAGATCTCCTTGTTCGGGCAGCCGGCGCACGAGTCTGCCGTGCCTGCAGCCGCCGACTCCGGGCCCGGGCAGTGTTCTGGTTCCGGGGCGACAAGAGACGGCTTCTGTTTTAGGGGGTCGGAGAGGACGTCCTGGACCGACTCTGGGTCTTCTTCTAAAGAGGGGGCCATATTAAAAGGCGCGGTGTGAGGTGATTTGCGAAAAGATTTCTCCCAGATGTGCGATGTTCTTAAGGTTAAGGGGCGGCAAGCAAGTCGCCTAGAGGCAGTGTTCCCGTCCGGCACCGGCCTTCACTTGAGGCCAAAGCAGTGGAAGTTGATTGATAAGCCAGAGTGAAAAGCCGTTCTATTGCGAGTTTCAGCAAAATATTGACCCTCAAGCCCTTCGGTATCAAGGGGAAGAGGCTGCACCAACACGAGAAAAAAAGAAAAAAATTACTCGTTTACGTCTGAATCCCCAAGAGTTCGAGATATTGTGTTGTTGAAGTGGCGAGTGACCGGAAATGGTGGACAAAATGAGTTGTTACTGTGGTGGCAAAACAGCATCAAAGCCGCCGTATACGGCCCCCCGCGGTGGTGGTCACCCCACTTAATAGAGTCAGACTCACTCACACCAGAGTTTGGCACAACTTGACCGTGCAAACCTTCCATCTAGTTTGTCTTTTGTCTGCAAGCGTAACAACTTGTTCACACAGCAAGTGAGGCGCCAAAAGAGATTCTAGGGGATGATGATGTAGTCTTATGCAAAAAATGAGGTCCATCCAGGATTCGAACCTGGGCCTACGGAAGTTCCACAATCAGAATCCGACGTCCTAACCAACTAGACTAATAGACCATCGTGAACATGAATTGATGATGGGAATTCAATTATTGTACATTATAGATGGTCGTAACATAAGTCCCGAAACAACAGTTGCATTTGCTCCAGGGCCTACGTAGTGTTTCCACCCATTGCCAGGCAGGCTGCAGGGAACCCTTTCACAATGAGGGGTAGGTAGATCTTATCGGAGTCCCGCTGTTGCCCCTCGCAAAAATTCTACAGTTCCTTTATCAGATGCGAAGTGAGACGACCCCTCGGAGGTAATTCTTTTTTGGCCCTTTCCACCTTTTAGAAAAAACTGGCCCACGCCCTTTTTGCTCGGCCTCACCTAAGTTACTTCTCAATATCTCGACAGTCGTATGGACTCTTCTTTTCAGTTCTTTCGTCGATAGAAGAATACCACAGGAATAAGACAATCGCCATTATGTCACCTTCCGCAGACCTCCCTGAGACGCGCGAGACGCTCGAGGCCATCGCTGCCGCCGACCAGACCCAGACCATCACCGAGCTGCGCAAGACGCTCACCTCCGAGACAACTCCACTGCCCCTCCGCTTCCGCGCCCTCTTCTCCCTCAAGCACGTCGCCTGCAACAACAAGGGCCCCGACAGCACCGCTGCCATCGAGGCCATCGCCGCCGCTTTCACATCTCCCTCGGCCCTTCTCAAGCACGAGCTCGCCTACTGCCTCGGGCAGACTGGAAACCTGGACGCCGTACCCTACCTTCGCGATGTCCTCCGCGACCTGAAGGAGGACCCCATGTGTCGTCACGAGGCCGCCGAGGCACTAGGCGCTCTGGGCGACGCCGGCCAGCTGGATATTCTCAGGGAGTTTAGAGACCGCGAGGGCGAGGATATCTGCATCACTGAGACGTGCGAGATCGCCATTGATCGCATTGAGTGGGAGAACTCGGAGCAGAGGAAGTTGGAGAAGTTGCGCAAGAGGTAAGAAGCCCCGGCTGGCAATGCACTGAACTTGCACTTTGAAGGGAGGAAAAAGGTGTCGTGTGTTTTTATGCTAACGCCTATGTTCTCTTGCTTCAGCGACTTCACCTCTGTAGACCCCGCGCCCCCCATGGAGGAGTCCCAACGCTCCGTCGAAGAGCTCGAGAAGACGCTCATGGACCCGAAGCTGCCTCTCTTCCTCCGCTACCGTGCCATGTTCGCCCTACGCGATCTCGCGTCCCCGCCCGACCTACCGACCGCCGTTCCGGCCGTGCACGCCTTGGCCAGGGGCTTTGCCGACCCGTCCGCTCTGTTCCGCCATGAGATCGCTTTCGTCTTTGGCCAGCTGTCACATCCGGCGTCGATCCCGGCGTTGACCGAGGCGCTCAGCAACACCGAGGAGGCGAGCATGGTGCGGCACGAGGCCGCCGAGGCGCTGGGCAGCCTCGGAGACGAGGAGGGCGTCGAGGATACCCTCAAGAAGTTCCTTCACGACAAAGAGAAAGTCGTACGTGAGAGCGTTATCGTAGCATTGGACATGGCCGAATTCGAGTCCAGCGGCCAAGCCGAGTATGCATTGATCCCGGAGGCCGCCAAGGCGTCCGCTTAGACTTAGGGATATGGTATTTATAGGCTCGGCCGGCAGGTAGATATTGGGCGGATTAAGGTATTTAAAATCGGAGGGCAAAAAGTTTAGTGTATTTCAGTTGTTTTGAGACCACCTGGAAAGTAGTCAGTATTGTGGCTATCTCGTTTGGAATAGAGGCATCAGCGTACTTGAAGCCACAGTCGCAGGTGAAGAAAACGGTGCTGCCTTCGTCGGCACTACGGAGTTGCACGGTAGTGAAGCGGACCTCCTCTCTTTCACACTTGGGACATGTCTCCCTGATCGTTGCCTCGGTGTTGACGTTGGCCCTGTCGACCGCCTGAACATTGGACTGCAACTTCTGTCGGAGTTGGGACGGGAAGTCGGACGGCTTCGTCTGGGTGACAATTGTCTTGGAGCCAGTGTCTAACACGGCACTGTTAGTTCGGGTTGCGCTGCAAATGCGCTGGCTGTGTTCAACCTACCCTTGTTGTCGGCGCCACAGCAGTCGCACGTAAGAATGTTCTTCTCTGTTCCCATGGAGGCGGGAAGTAAGTTGCCGCAGTCGTGGCAGAAGACAAGGGTTCCAATGGCAGACATAGTTGTTGTAGGTGAATTGCTGATTGCTTAGCCCGAGAGTGTAGTGATCAACGGAGTTTCGCGGCAGAAACGACCGACAAAATATTTCTTCGGTCAGGGAAGATTTTGGGAGAAGCACTCGTCGTTATCGGCTCTTATCGATTGTACGCTTATCTGGAAAGGGTATTCGGACCCTCCGCTGCTGGGGGATTATCTAAGCAATTTGCAGGGGCAAGAGAAACAAAGGCAAGGTCAGGGGAAAACAGGCAGGAACGGAACAACTGGCCACTGGTTGGCCGCTTGTAGTGCCTAAAGCTTCTGCACGGACCATACAACTGACAAGGGTCTTTCCACACGAGGCTGTCGCAACCTTCCCGCTTTCCCATCACATCCACGGCGACAACGACGCCGGCAACTCGAGACTATCACTTTCTTGCTGCGCATTTTCCTTTCCTGACAATGCGAGTGGCTTCTTCCTTTTTTATGAGACCTTAGTTTTTCTTCTCTTCCATCTGACCTGACCAGCAAGGGCCTCTTCCCTGTTTTGCGCGCTTCTGAATACCCCTCAGACCAGCTTCCGACCAAACGCCTCGGTTCTTCGCTTGCCTTTCGAAATAACATGTCTTGAGGCTCGGCCTTGGTCTGAGGACATAGAAAATATGGTCAATAGCCAAGGGGCCATCCAGAATGGTCCGCCCAACGGCGGCTACATGCAGCCGTCGGCTGCGGAGCAGCGTCCCATGGCGCGGCCGTTTACCCTGCCCGAGGCGTTGCCCTACTCTCCCCAGACCTCCGTCATCCCCTTCACTTCAGGTAGGTGGAAATCCATCTTGAATCTCCGAACTCATCGGATCGCTAACAATTACCAGATCTCATACCCGACCCGACGCTTGGCTCCGGCTCGCTTGCTTCGAGCATATCGCAGATGTTCAACAGTCAGGAATACGACAGTCTCAACAAGGAGGCCACCGGGCCAAACCATAACCACGGATTGAAGCACTTGAAATATGCCGTTGATCATGTACTTCATGACCTGAAGCCCAACCAGCGGACATATTTGTAAGTTCGGCGATCTTTTCTTTGGCTTAATAAAATCTGCGTTGGTCTCTAACCTTGTATTCCGCGCAGCAAGTTCAAGACCGTCCCCAAGCCGAATGCAAACATGACGTCGAGTTCCGCTGGCTCCCAGAGTCTCAGCGCCGGCCTTTCGCCAGTGGCCAAGATGGTGTTTGATAGGGCACCAACATTCATCAAGCCATCTACTGGAACCTCCGGCCTTGCCCCAGTCAACGGACAGGTCACTCAACAGCCGTCACAGCCTCCTTCGACACCCAAAGCCGCTCTGCCGCCGAAACAGTCGTCGACGAGTGCCGAAAAGCACCGAGGGAGTAACTTCCGCTTCGAGGTTGCGATCCCTTCTAAGAAATTCGATCCCAAAGCATACGTGGAGGTTCCTGATCAACCTGCCCCTCTTCCAGCCACCGTCAACCCGTCCGAGGTGACTCGAGTCGCCACGCCAACGCAGATTGTTCCGAAGCAGGAGACGCCTGTTCAAACTCTAAGTTCAGTGCAGTCGGCCCCTACACAAGGTGGTTCTACTCAGACTACTCCCACAGACCACGCTCCCATGCAACCTATCAAGGAAGAAACGTTAAGAACATCCAATGCTCACCAAAAGACTTTCGCCATCGAGTTACCGCGTGCTCCTGAATTCAATAAAGATGAATATGTTGAGATGGCGGTACCGGACTATCCTGACGAGCCTACAGGATTGTCCATGCGCAGACAAGACGGCGCCTACCAAAGCCGACAGGATGATATCAGCACAAATCTCAACCAACGGCAGCGAGCCGAAGCAGCACTGCAGGACCTTGAACGACTGACTAAAAGCGTTTTCGATGCCATTAGGCATGTGCTCGGAAACGAACCTGGCTATGAGCAGGTGGCCACTTTGAATAGCGACAATGAGGCCATCTTGACAGGGTCAACACAGCAAAAGCTTCAAACAGCTATCGCCAAGGCGATTGATCTCGGAAGCTACGACCAGGCGCCCATCGAGGATCTGCAGTATATCCAGAAACTGAGTGAAGCGGGGCTGACGCACACTCTCAACCTTGATTTCAAAGTCGAAGAGTCTTGGGGCGAGTCGGACGTTGCTGGTTGGCTCAACCAACTGCCCGAAATCGAAATGGGTCTCAAGACAGCCCGTACATGCCTTCGCATAATGTGTGGTGGCAGAGAAGAGAAGCAGATTTACTCGGAGGAGATCATCCAGAAGTCTACCGACGTCTTCAAGGGCGTTGTTGAGGGCATTGTTATTCCTGTTGTTGAGATGAGAGGCAGCGGCTCGTCGTCTGCCCTCTTTAAATTGCTGCAGCCTCATAAAAAGGCGATTGGTCCGATTCTCACGAACTGCCAGAAGCTGTTCGCGCTGCTCGCCAAACTCGTCACAAGCATTGAGCTTTCAGATACCGCTCTCGGCACTTTGGAATTTGCGGCATCCAGTCTTCTCTTCGTGGACAATGCTTATCTGGAAAAAGACTCTGTCGTCGGGGTACAGAGATTCGATGGGATTCGTCTTACTGCGATGGAGATGCTCTGTCAAATATTCCTAGCCAAGCCTGACCAACGTCGCGGCATCTTCGACGATATCCTTACTTCGCTAGAAAAACTCCCAGTCGGAAAGCAGAGCGCACGCCAGTTCCGCTTGTCGGATGGAGGTAGCATCCAACCTGTGTCAGCGCTCATCATGCGTCTCGTGCAAGCCAGCTCCGGCAAAGTTGACGAGAAGGGCGCTCGCAGTCGATTGGCAATGATGACGGACGAAGACGCCGACGGAGATGAGGAGATGACGCAACCTGGCAAACAGGCTGTAGCTGCGACCATCAAGTCGGAAGAAGCGGGTGCGTCGCAGCACAACCTGGCATTGGAAGAACTCAAATCCGTTGCCTTGCCCTTGACAGAAGGCTCTCTCCACAACGCCAACTACGTCGTCACTTTCATGGTCAACCGCGCTCTGAAGTCTACAAAGTCCGGCGATACACCCTACCGCAACTTGCTCGATCTGTTTGTGGAGGACTTCACTGAGTGTCTCGACTCCCCTGATTGGCCATCCGCCGAGCTAATTCTGCGACAAATGACATTCTATATGATGAAGCTCTGGGAAGGAGACAGAACTGCGGCACCTGCCAAGAACATGGCTCTCGAACTCCTAGGTGTCATGAGTGCCGCCGTCTCCAAACTGCGATCTCACGTTCGTAAGATAACTTACTCGATGGATGGCAGCGACCCCAATGAACTTTCCCGCTATCTCTCAGAGTTGGCGACCGCCGCATTGGAGCAGAAGACCCGCGTCGAGCATGATGTTTCGTGGTCCGGCCCCTATCGAACGACGCTGGAGCACCTGCAGCGGCGTTCTGGCGACGACCCTCACTTGCAGGGTGCCATATCTTTCCTGATCGCAGACTGGGCTCAGAGAATTTTCTCCGGTTACGACGCAATTCAGGAGACCTACGATTCTCTTGACCAGGAGTTCGGACGCCTTGCTTTCCGACTCCGCATGATGATTGAGGACCGACGATGGCTCTCCAACGAATACACTTTCAAAGACGTCACTAACAAACATGCAAAGCTTGCTTACTCAATCATTCTCCTTCGTTCGCCATTTTGCGAGCACTTTAAAGCTATGCTTAACGTCCTTCTCACTGCTATGGCTAGTGACCAGGCCACCGTTCGCAGCAAGAGTCTCAAGAGCATCAACCAGCTTCTGGAGACCGATCCCGCAATCTTGGATGGTGACTCTGTGGTCGTACATCTGATCATCAACTGCTCGAGTGATTCTTCGCCTCAGGTGCGAGATTCCGCAATTGGCCTGATGGGTAAATGCATCGGTCTGCGACCAAGACTTGAGGACAAGATGGCGGAGCGGATCATTGAGAGATTCATCGACTCAGGTATCGGCGTGCGGAAGAGGGCGATGAAACTGGCTCGAGACATCTATCTTCGCAATCAGAGCCGGGAGATTCGCAGCAATATTGCAAACGGATTGCTTCATCGTGTGCAGGATCCGGACGAAGGTGTGCGGGAACTGGCTCGCCAGATGATTGAAGAGGTGTGGTTCGCCCCGTTCTACCAAGTCGACGATACAGCAGCCTTCAAAACATCCTTGACCGACCACGTTGCGCTCATGATCCAGACGGTTAAGTCTGGAAATGTTGGCGCTGTTCTCGACAAAGTCCTCCAATCTATCCTTGGAGGTGGGCAGAACAAGGCTCAGACCGGGCCTTTTGGGGTCAGCATGAAGCTGGTTGAAAAAATGTTTGAGCTTATCGACAACCTTGACTCAGACGACCCTACAACCCCCCCGGGACGAGATGCACTACAAGTCTTGCAGATATTTGCAAAGGCAGACCCGAAACTCTTCACTTTTGAAGAGATCAGACTTCTCAAGCCTCATCTTTCTAGCATCAGCGGCGCCGATGATCTGGCTGTGTTCAAGGCCGTTACTGTCATCTACCGCCAGGTGTTGCCGCAACTCTCCAGCAAGTACGCTGACTTCCTCCGCGAAGTGAGAGAGCAGCTGCAAAACTCTGTTGGCAGACTTAACAAGAACCTATTGGATGATGTTGTTGCCTGTCTATGGATCATTGCTGATCTCTTGGACAACCGCGACAAGCTGGCTTACTTGGGCGCGTCTAGCTTGCGTGGAGTCGCCAGCATGCGGAACACGCAAATGGACGCCACCAAGCTCATGAAGTTTGCCAGATATTCCACGATTGTGGGAATGGTCGGCAAGCACTGTGATCTGGATTCTGAAATTGACGTTTTCAAGAAGATCTTCCCGAAGTATTCAGGCACATCGGTTGCAAAGCTCATGGTCGACAATCTGTCACCCTGGGCCGATGAGTCGCAGGTCATGGAAGCCCGAAAGCATGCACTCGATGCTATTGGCCTCATTTGCCAGGCCCATCCTCGAAACTACGTCTCGCCAAACGTCTACACCAAGTTTCAGCAAGTGTTTGAGGCCAGGATTCCTGCGCTGGAGAGCACGATTCTCCGGTCTTTTAAAGAGTTTCTCATTACCGAAGAAAAGAGGTCCGAGGCTGCCAGTGCTGCTGCTACTACGGGCCCCGAGGGCGATAAGAAGCGCGAGCTGACTGTCATGGGTGGAACGAACTACGACGATGTGGCGAGTGCGACCACTCAGCGGTTTCTCAAAGAAATCACCCGGATCGCCTTGTCATCTCAAGATGAGCACGCTTTTCTTGCGGTTGAAGTTCTAGGGAGCATCAACCGCCAGGGTCTCGTTCATCCTAAAGAAACCGGTGTCACCCTGATCACGCTGGAAACTTCGTCAATGACCAAAATATCCGAGGTCGCATTCATGGAGCACCGAGCACTTCACGAGAAACACGAAACCGTCATCGAACGAGAATACGTCAGGGCCATTCAAGCTGCATACGAGTACCAGCGGAATATTGTCAAGGATACTCGAGGTGCAACCACGAACCCTTTCCAGTCCAAGCTACATCTTCTGATGGAGGTGCTGAAAGTGAGCAAGTCCAAGAACCGACAAAGGTTCCTGGAAAAACTCGTCGTCCAAGTCGATTTCGACCCTTCGAAGCTTGACGTCTCCGCGCCGCTGCCCTCACATGTCGAATATGCCCGCTTCATGGTCGAAAACCTGGCTTACTTCGACTATGTCACAGTTGGAGAAGTCCTGGTAACGGTCAACTCCATGGAAAAGCTGTTTTCGACAACTGGGTCCAGCATGGCACATGTCATTGAATCTGAAATATTCAACGTGCGCATGGACATGGACAACCCAGATGAATTGCAGGGTGACGGACAGCCAAAACAACCCCAGCTGACCATCACCCCAAAGAGGCTTCGCCAGCTCACGTCTGGGTCCATCATTCTTCTCTGCCTCTGGGAAGCCAGAACCTACCTTCGGCGTCTTTATGGCCTGGGTAGCAAGCGTGAGACGAAGACGAAGCTAGCAGCCAAAGACCTCAGCAAAACGCCTACCAAGGTCCAAGGCGTGACAGGAGATAAGTTTTGGGAGGAGGTCAACTCGCACATGAGCGGGCTCGCGTCACAAGAAGCTACCTTGGCGAAGTGCAAGGCCTTCGTTGAGTTAATGAATGTTGACAAAGAGTTCAAGGTGGCCGACGAAGATGTACTTGACGGCGAAGATGCCGACACGCCCAGCGAGGGCGAGGACGACGGCCCCGCAGCCGATGGTAGAGGCCGGAAGAGAAAGGCTGGCGCATTGCCCGGAAATCGCAAGAAGCGCGCGCGCTCAACATCGCGACCGAGACCTCGCGGCCGACCACGCAAGAACATTGTTCCGACTGAAGCCGAAGATGATGCGGATGGCGACCTTGATGAGATGGACTTCACCTGAACATTCAGACACACCATGTCCACCACCACCATGTTCCTTGCGCACATACCATCTCATATGCCACAACGGACACGAATGCGATTGCGACTATAGAATACGGGCAGCAAAGAAGTCTTCGCCCAACCAGCTTGCTTCCCATTGTACATGTACATCATCATAATCATCATCGCATTGCACACATACAGGATTTCAGCGGTAAATAGGTTTGCATCAAGAAGTGGGAGGAAGAAGAGGGTTGGCGGGTGCTGCCGCACTCGGCGTTGCTTGCCATACTCATATTACACATGATTCGGGCTATTTTTTTGTTCTTCCTGCCAGGCAACGGCCGGGACTCGAAACAAGACCAGGGGCGTTATGTTTTGGCCAGCGGGACATGAAGAAGCGTGGGAGGTTTTATGGGCAAAACATGTTCCTGTGAATGGAAGGGAGGCGTGTGTCGTCTTCGCTTTTGCAGTTGGAATGATACCTACCTACTCCACCCCCCTCCGGTTAGCTAGGTCGGGAGGGGTTGCAAGTCATTTTCGTTATCCAGTCAATACAATGACTGTCAAACGCGGCAGCTATGTGCTCATAACTTCGTGATATCATGCTTGAAGTGTCACTAATAGTATTGTGCCGTTTGCGGGTTGTTCTCTCAACATCGTACAGAGCCAGGGGCCGGTCATCAGCTCCGAGTGATGATTCGGGTTATGATCCAACGGACCCAAAAGACGAAACAGAGGACAAGTACATACGATTGCCCCAAAGACGTGAATGAAAGATTGTGAGCCGCATGAAATAAAAATGAAGCCCCCATCATCTCCAAGTTCATGCCAGGAAAGGGTCTTTCAGTATTATTTCACATACGCTTGCTCCTAGCTAGTTGGAAAAAGGGGCTTATCAAATCCCACACTCAGAAAGACGCCCATTCCTCACACGGCTTCCCTTTCTCCGCATAGAATTGGTTGGCCACGTGCGGCAATAAACCGATTGCCCCATAGCGAAAAAATAAAAACATAAAAACAAATAAACGCCAAAGGGGAACCAATATTGTGACCGTCCCTTATGCCTACCCTGCCAATCGCATGCCGTCGCATCGTGCCAAAGCGTAGATGCAAGCGCTTTCGCAATATCAAAAATGAACAGAAAAGAAAAGTCTTTCTTCTACTTCTGGGGTATCAATTCAGTTTATCTGTCTGTCTCGGACCAAGGAAATTGTTTGGTTTGATGATGGTGGTGATACATGGACTAGCAAGCAGGCCTGCGGCGTCTGCTAGATGTCGTTACATCGTAAATTTTACGAATTGTAATTGGGTAATGTCGTCCATAGGCTGGCTGCCTTTCCGTCATTGTCAAGTTTATAGTTGTTCGCTAGAGTCGACGGCATCGAGCCAGATTCTGACTGCTTCTCGGAGAGTACTCTCGCGGTCTCGATCTGCCTGGTGGACGGTGGCGTCAGGCGCGTCGTGATCCCGCTCCTCGATCACATCACGGATGATCTCGTCCAGAGCAGACAAGACCACTGTCTTACACTGGTCTCGAGGAACTTCTTGAGACGTCATCGGGATGCGGGGGGTGTGATGGGAATCGACCGAGACCGATGCCTCGCTATTGCTACGGTCTCTTCTCTTACTCGTTGATCGCGACGAATTGGAGGAACTCTGCTTGCTCACTTCGTTGCTCTGCGCAATGACTCTCTCGACGGCCTCAATCAGGACCTCGTCGAGACTAGCAATCGGCTCCTCAAGAAACTCATCGTCGAGCTGTGTTTCGTAAGGAAGAATCGACGGGGTCATTGGGGCAGCACCGTAGGTACTCGAGCCCGCAGAGCCAAGAGGAGCAGACCTGTCCATAAAAGGCTTGGGTCGAATGAGTCGACGGTAGCGGATTCTCTTAATCGTGTGCGTTGTCGTGTCTACGATCAGAGCGCTGCTGACATCTACCCAGCGGTCGGCAGGTTGTTCAGCTGAATAGAAGGGCTGGGTGACAAACGGGGTCGGCTCGGCTCTCATGGATTTTCTGATGTCTTCCATGAGACCATCTTCGGGGGGGACCGCCTGTAAGATGAAGTCTTGATGGTATTGCTGAAGAAACCCGGCCACGTTCATCGGGGAGTCGCCTTCGATAGTGACTCGGGAAAACTGCTCGAAGCCTTCCAAACCATTCCCAGCACCGGGCGTGGACAAGTAGCCGCTGCTCGACGGAGAGCTAACTGCAGTCTCGAAAGAAGTGATGTAGTCGGGGAATGAGATGTCGACGTCTATGACTCCATCCTCTGCATTGATCGATGTCTTGACAGGTGACCGGAAGTCGCCGCTAGGATCGGGGACCCGCTCCGGCAAAGTGACTCTCTCGATCGGGTCGTCAATGGCCTGATCATCAAAGCCTCGAGGTGTGGTGGGTCCGTTGCCGTTGCCCCCTCCGTTGTAACCTCGGTCGTCCGTCCGACGATAACCCTCGGTCCTGACTTCTCTTACCATGTCTGATAGCTTGTCCCGGCGTCCCCCCTGCGTTGACTTGGTCGGAGACGTGGGGTTGCTGCCATAGGGATAGTTTGGGGTGGTGAGGCCAGTCGAGTCTCTCCTCTTGCCGTTCCATAGGGTGCTAATGACGCTGCCCCAACGCGAGCTCGACAAACGAGAGTCTGTGCTGGCTGAGCTCACGTGTCCCGAGCTCTCGCCTCGCTTCAACGTCCTCTTGAGGTCGTCTGCAGCGACACTGCCACTGCTGCCAGGCCGAAGACTTCGCCGGTTCTCGAACCTTTGAGCGGTTGTAAAATGCGGGATAGTAGTCTCGGGGGTGATCGTCGTGGTCGTGGCTGCACTGCTCTTTCGGCTAACCTGATCGTTGCCCGGGATAGGCAGGTTGGACCGTATCGAAGCAGCATCCGAAACGTGCCTTTCGTGCCTTTCATGGTGGCCCTCCATGCTCAAGTGCGCAAGCTGAGGGGGAACCCCGGATGCACGTGTACTTTGGCTGACTGTGCGTGAATGAGAGACGCGTCTAGGGCCCGTCCGTCTGTTGATTTTTCGCCGCAGCGATTCTTCGCGGAGAATCGGGATGATTAGTGAAGGCGGCGACTGAGAGAATGCTCCGAAGGATGTGGATGTGCTCGGCCGGTGAGTCCTGGCGGATGACAGATGTTGATGCGATGGGAGGAATGCGGAAAGGAGGAAGATGAGTCGTCGTGCAAGCATCTTGTCCGAAGCAATGATGACGGTCCGTGCCGGCAACGAGAGGTCGTCTTCGCCCTTTGCCTTTTGTTGCTGGTAATGTTTTCGACGATACCATGCTGGACTCATGGCATTCAACCAGTCTGTGTGCGTTGCAAGAAACCCGGTCAAGAGGTTGAAGAAGAAGAACCCATGCTCCTTCTCGCCGGCCTTTCTCGCCATCCATCTTGCCTCGTCCCTCCAAATGCCCCACCTCCCCTGCGCTGTGATGACCCGCTGGGCGCGGAGACCTGTGACGATCCGGATTCTGGCAGAGTTGGCCTCTTGTACAACGCTGCTGTCGTTTTGCAAGCAATGGGACTGTAAAGCTATGACTTTGGCGTTGGTTTTGGGGGGCTTGATGAAGTGTGGCTCCTCATTTCTCCTTCCGCTCATCGACGGAGCTCTGCCGACGTATGAGGACACTGAATTGGGATAGGGGTCCGGCGAGGTGATGTCGGCTTGTCTCAGCAAGGTACCAAGTGTGGTGGCAACCACCCCCTGAAGATGCGTCAATGTTCGCATAATGATATCCCAGTGCTGTGTGACGGTATCCATCCTGTCGTCCACGTCGGTCGAGCATGATGATTCCATCGAGTCGGTCGGAAATCCGGATCCGGACACGGTCCAGCCTGTGCGGCGAGTCGAACCCACAGAAGAAGGAAACGACTCTTGTTCCGTGTAGGAGCTGGCGCCGCGGAAAGTCGACCTAATAGTGGAGGGTGGTGCCATCGAACCCGAAGTGGGTGGCAGTTGAATAACCAACACGACTGCGTACATTGGCGTGCGCTTCTGCTTAGGTTGAGGCTTCTTCTTCTTGGGGGTATTTGCATCGTCAGTAGACTGCGGAAACGGAAACCCCGTGTTGTGATCCGAGAAACGACTCAAGGGAGTATCGCTCTGTGTTTCTTCGTCGCTAGGAAGCAAGACGGGAAACAGTCGTGTGATGAGGATCTTTCTCCTCTCTGGAGGGTACCGCGTGTTCGGAGCGGATGAGGTAAAAGATTGCGGCGGTTGCATGGGCGAGACGTTGTCCGATGTGTAAGACTGTGCCAGTCTGCTGGATCGCATGCTCGACCTGCCGATAGAGCCACGGCCATCGCCGAGGTAGGAACCTCCATATTCTGGGCGCGTTTCGGTCGGAACAATGTGGACCTTTGTCGAGGTGCCTTTATAGGCCATCAACTCTGAGTTGCCAAAGACGGAGCCGGCGAAGGCGTGGATCTCGTCGTTGTACTCTCTTCGTGCGCGCTGGAGGTCTGTCTCAGCCTGTGATTGAGCTCGACCCTGCATTGAGGCCCTGCGATCAAAAGCACCCTGGCGGGGTTGAGGACTGTCTGGCTGGATCACGAGCGGACGTGATGTTTGGTTGAGGCTACTCTTCCTGGGCGAAGTGGGACTTCGGTAAGAATCTTGCACAGTCCCGATACCTGACACCGGCCGTTCACCGGGTGTCGTGGAAGGCGGTTTTGGCGGCGCCGGATGGCTGTCGAAGAGAAGCTGTGCAGGGAGGGAAGCAACGGCGTCCTGCATAATGAGGAGGCGGACATGGCGAGTGTCGAGGTCAATGTCGCCGTCGTAATCAAAGGCACTTACTATCGACGCCAAAGGGAGAGCAGAGACCATGGACAGAGGAAAGACTTGGTCATTCCGATGTTGATACAAGGCTTCTGTGTCAGGAAACAAGAGATTGCGGGTGTGGATGTCCTCCTGCATGGATTCGAGGGTCTGTGAAGAGTCTTTGTAAGCGGCATTGTTGTTAAGGTTGCTGCTGCTGCTGCTGCTGTTGTTGTTGTTGTTATTGTTGGTTTGCGCTGGGCCAGAAGCACTTGCAGCACTTCCGGTGCCCAAGTTGAAGAGCTTCCCCAGCATTGTGGGAGAAGGGGATGGCTGGAAATCGTCAGTGGTCGAGAAGTTGGTGGTAGACTCTCGTGTCGTTTAGAAAATGGGGAGGAGCGCCATTTTTTTTTGTTCAGCACGGCGCGCAGTGGTGACGGATCAGATGGAACGGCATTGCTTCTGACAGAAATTCCATGTGATTGAGGGTGTGCTGTGTGAGAAACCGTGATGGTGCAGGGTGAGGCTCATTCGTTGCGGAGCGGCATGTGGTGGCTAGAGCCGACTGAGACCAACAGAGTTGAGGGGTGCACGGGGATTTGGAGAGAGCTGCCCGGGGGTCGAAGCTTGGCCGAAGCTTAAAGGCGACGAGTAGAGAGGAGGAGGTGGTCGCAAAACGCGAGGTAAATCGGAGATGGTTGAGAGTTGCGTTAGTTGGATATGTCTGGGCAGGCTCATGCGCAGGCAGAGGTAAGCAAGATTGCAGGTCGCTGATGCACGCTCCGAATCGAACTACGGGGATAAGGGTGGTCAAGGGTTGCAAGAGTAAGCCGAGTGTCGAGGCTGCGAGCGAGGGAGCGAGCGCGTCTGGCAGGCGGCGGGGAGACCCAAGGAATGCTGAGACGAGGAGTAGTAGGCGCAACGCAAGCACTTTATCGGAACCGGTTAATCGGAAAACGGCGGACAGAAGGCGGAAGGGAGGGGGTGCGAACAAAGACTGACTGACAGGTGGTGGATGTGACGCAGTCAAAAGGGAACCAGATGCTCGGGACAAATGCAGTGAATGACAATGGCGGATCAAGACGAGCCGGGGGTGGTCGGTAAGGGAATCTCGGTGTTTCTGTGACAGTGGTGCCAACTGCGGATGGTCGAGTCGAGCAGCCTAGGATGGCAGCGAAGTCGGCAGAATAGGTGTCTGTTTCTTCCTAGGCTGTGTTGCTTATCGGAAGAGAGAGGATGGGCGCGCGCGCGTGTGATGGAGAGAGAAAAAGAGGAGGGGGGAATCTGGATAACGACCCGGAGGCGAGGCGAGATGAACGGGGGATGAGAAGGATGATGTTTTGGACGGGACGTGTTTGGAGGTGCAGTGGTCGATAGAGAGCGGTCGGAGTCAATATGAAGTAATGCGATGTGTCGTGGTAATATCAGAAGTTTGGGAACATCGGAGGTTTTCTCCCCAGGTAGGTAGGTGGGCGGGATGTCGAGGCGTGACGAGTAGGTATATGTGGGTGTGAGTGAGTGTGGACGTGGTGGTGGTGGTGGTGGCGGCTACCCACGTCGAAATGAGGACGGCGAAATAATGAGCTTGGCGGGGCAGAAGCCGGTGAGGGGAGAACCTGGTCAACAGGCAGAAGAAACCAAGGGCGACGGACGGTGTGTGGGTGGCAGTGGTGGTGGCTAAGGTTTCCTGGTGTGCCGTCGGGGCCGGTAAGGGTACTACTGACTGACTGTAGTGCAGATAGGTACGGTACGTAGGTAGACGGTAGAGTGCTTGACATGCATGGACATGCGGTCAGTTCAACAGGGCGTCCATGAGGATGGTGATGGTAACGTTTGCGGGCTGGGATGTTTGGAAAAGAACTGAGGAGTAAAGAGGGAAAACGAACAATGAGAAGGGCTAAGGAGCGAAGGACCCATGGCGGCAACGGCGCGGTAACAACAGGCGCACGCACCCGCAACAGTCACTACCTAGTTTACCTACTACATTGTACATACGTAAACCACCTAGGTAGGTCGGTAAGGTAAGGTAGCCACGGACGTGCCGCAATCGTCAGTGGGCCAGTTGCTGGTGGGGTACGTATCTCTTGGAGTCTTTGGAAATCGACCCGGCGCGGCGGGGGGCCACTACACTGCGCCAGTGATTGATTGTCTGAGCGTCATACCTAAGTGGTAGCCCTGTGTGGAACAAGTCGGTGACCAGATAGGATTGGGCAACTTGCCCACGGGTGGTGCCTTCCACTTGGTGCTGATTGTATGTAAATAGATAGGTACCTAATTAGGTACCTATTTTCCCGTTCCTCCATCTTTGCGCCTCCCGTGACCTTCGTCCTCGGCCTTGTAGGCCCCTTTTTCTCATGTTTTATTCTCATTCCGTTTGTATCTGTTCTTCTTTCCATTGTCCTCTCTGGTATCGATCAATAAATATGCATCCAGGTACGGCCACCTCTTTTCTTTACTGCCGCCAAAGTTGCCATGTCTCTGGCAGTTTCTTCTGCCAGTCTTGGTCAGAAGCAGCGGCAGCGGCAACGGCAACGGCAACGGCAACGGCAACAGCGCGCAAGCGTCAGCCACTTCATCCAGCATCTCCCACCACCCACCTCATAGTGCGTGCTACGTAGGCATCTATCTGTCTGTCTACCTAGTAAGTAGTAAGCAGGTAGATGAGCTTCTAAACTAAAGGCAAGGGGTCCCCGCGTTGTCATTTCCCCTTCCGACTGTCAACATGGAGAGGGGGGTGGCATGGGAGCACGGCAACCCATGGCATCGCATGGGCAGCAGCTTAGTATACCACCTACACCTACCTAGGTACGTACGCTACTGCTACCGTAGGGATTCGCGAAAATGCGGTGAACGGCCGGCCCTGGCTCTCTTTCTTTCTTCCTCTCTCTCTCTCTCTTCTCTCTCTCTCTCTCTTTCATAGCTTGCCTGATCCGGCGAGTGCAGAGCGAGGTACGTACCTTTCGCACATCTGTTTTGGGCAATCCAGTAGGTGTCGATCGTTGTGTGCGCGACGACGCACCGAGGGGAGGAGCAACAACACGGTCGGATAAGGCTGTGATGAACCTGTTATTATGCCAGGGTACCCAGTATACTGCGTACTTGGTACGTGGAAGAAGAAAGAAGTATGGGAAACGCGTACCAGGCCAGGGTGGTCCCGGAGGAGGAAATGACCTCTTGGGCAATGATATTCTACCCAAGGTATCCATCCATCTGTACCTAGGCAGATCAACAATACTTTGGCACGTTTGGCTACTAATCAGGCATATACTTTGCACGCCTCGCGTCGACTCTCCTCCAGCTTCCTGGGCAACAGTGGGGTGACGCTCCCTGCTGTTATCGCCTAAAGACCCTGGATTTTGGGGCGAATTGGTAGTTTAGGTAGGTATTATTCCGGACCTAAGCCGAGGCATTTATATCGTAAACTAGGTACCGTTGGAATACTGCTAGTAAACTATTGGTAGTGGCGCACTGCACGTGTAGTGTCTCTGCTGCACCGAGGAGGAAGAACCTGGCTGCCGTCATGACTATTTACCGCAATTTCTATCTAGGTCAACAACAGGCGGTGGCTGCCGCTACAGGCCTTGTCCCTGCTCTGTGTCGCGTGTCTTGTCTTATTTCGTCTCCGAACGACCGGCGAACCGGCCTGGGCCTCTCCCGCCCCTTTGGTATCCGTAGCTATCTACGAATACACTTCTAACGTACCTATGTAGACACTACCAGATTGCATCGTCTACCATCGCATCCTACCTTTCATTCAACTCCTATCCGCTCATCGTCATCCACTCCATTCATTGGCTTGCAAGTTGCAATCACGCCCACGGCCCTTTCCCTGTCCGACATCCTGTACCTCTCAGCCTCCTCTCACGTTTATTCTTTCTTATTATTGTTATTATTATTGTCATTATCATTCTTCTTCTTCTTCTTCTTCTTCTTCTTCTTCTTCTTCTTCTTCTTCTTCTTCTTCTTCTTCTTCTGGCTGTCTTAGCCTCCGCCCGCGCGCCTCCACATTCGCCTCAATCCCACATCACGGTCGGCTTTGTCCTTGGCGACACACAAAGAGCGTCATCCAGAACGATGCTGCGCTCTGTACTCTCCTGCTGTGGGGTCAGGTGCGTATCAAGGAGATGTTTCTATTCTGGTTCGTCTCACCAGAAACCCGATTATGACTGGGAGCACCACCTATGGGTGGGTTTTACAGCCCCGGCTCTGCACTCGCCAACCTCTCCTTGTCGGAGCCAACGGGCACGGGTCGACGATTGTTCTGCGCTCCAGGGTCCGACAGCACGTCAATCAATCCTCTGCTTTTCTGCTGGTCGTCGGTGCCCAGCCAGACATACCCTTGCACAACAGTCGCTTACACTACGAACGGCACCGTCGTCAGCTAATGGCCGTTGGTCTTGTGCTCCGCACTCGCTGATCCAGGCGACCAAGAGAAGGAAGGAGGGGGGCGACATGCAAGTCAACGTTAACCATGATGCCGCCTGCGAGTGACCTGCAACTGCTCCCCACGGACGAGCGACAAGCACGGCATAGGTCTTCATTTCTGGCACTGGTTCAATTCCGGGTCGGTGGGGCGACGCCAGACTACGCGGGGCACCCCCGCCGCCTGTCAGTCGTCGCTCGCCTTGGAAGATGCTCCTCCGTGTGGACTCGTACTACGGGTCAAGCACCTCGGTGAGACACCGAAACCTCACTTAGACCGACCACACCGCGACACCACCCATCATGCCCAATCCCTAGGGACCCCCAAGTCACCAACTACATGTTTCCCTTCATCGATGGTCAAGGATATCGGATCCTCCGGCGCAGAGGTGCGACTCTTTCCGACACACAACCACTGCACCGACCGTCAACCCACTCCTTTTCCTATACGCAGTTGTTGCTGCCCAGAGAGCAGACCCCATTGCCGTTATCTGGGCAAGCAAAGCAGGGTACAAGCCCTTTGCGCGGCTTCCCTGAACTGGAACCGGAACCTTGAACGAGGGTCAGACATGGCCGTTCCCTGGCTAGGGGAAAAAAGCATCGCACCCCCAACAAATCGTCTACGAAGGAACTATATTCATCACGTCTACGAAACTCAGTATCAGACCCCGTGCAACTCACGCCGTTGACTCAATCCTTGTGACGCCGTGCGCGCGCTGTTCTCGGGTCGCACTGCCAGCCCTTCGAGGCCCGCGAATAGAATCGACACTCAAGTCCACGCGCCGAGCCCGAGCCAAGCTGCAGCATGAGCTGCAGATGAGACACATACACGTATGTAGGGCAGCTGCAGCCCAATTGCTGCGTCTACCGTGGTCGCCATGTGCCCACTTTGCCCGCCAACTGTCTGTCTACCACTAGCTGCACATCAGCACGCGAATCGCACACCAAGTCCAACTCCTTCCAACCACAGTCCTGACTGCGCCGCCGGCCGCCATACCTAGATCCCAGCTGAACCTTGACCTATCATACATACCGGCCCTTCCCAAGAACCCGTTCGTCGTTGGTACTTAGGCCATTGTTTCCATACCCGAACATGGGAACTCGCCGATCATGCCACGATTGCTGAATGCAGCTTCCATGATGGGAACTCGATCAGGCACCTCGACCTGGCCCCCTTGCGATCCACCTGTTTGCAAAGGGCACCGGCATCACTTCACGGTGTAGCCGAGTGTACAAGCTGCCCCCCTATCCTCGACACGCAACTAGGTCAAGGCTAGTCTAGTCCGTAGTCACAGGGTAGAAGTTTGGCCCAGCTTGCAGGCTCCTGAACATGTTTGCTGGCAGAATAGCAGTCGGGTCATTGTAGAAGCATCACAACGCACGGTTCTGCGGGACTCGCCCTTGGTCTTCCGTCGGCTGCTGGTTCGTTGTCGCAACTCGCTCACCGGAAAGCAAGCCTCACTTTGACTTCCGTCTGACTAATGCCATCATGTCGTTGGTAAGCCACTTACACAATCCCCCTGGCAAGTCGCAGATGGCAAGCGGAGTCCGGAAACACACACGCGGTGAGCGGGCGTATATTGACCTCTTCCCATCTCACCACCATTAAACAATTACGTTGTTACCCACGACCTGCAAGCTTCCGAGTGACATACTGCGGTATGATTTCATCCCAGTAATTATTTTGCCACTTATTATTGGCCAGACAAGCCATCAAGAGGCAGCGGTGTGCCCTATCCCAGAGTCAAGGGAAAACCTCCATCTGTCCAGTCACCGTCCCAATCCTCAGACATGGCCATGCGACAGTGCACACCCGGTGGAACGGTTCCCCGTTGTCAGCATTCTAGTAGTAGTGACATCAGCCATGGGTTTACCCTGTTCGGAAGTTCTGCCAATCCGCACCCGTCCTCGGAGTAAGTAGGCCCTGTCATATTTTCAGAAGCATGGTCGATTTGGTTGCAACGTCGAGTAACAACACGGGTAAATCCTCAGCCGTAGCTGTTGCCACGCTCTTGAGGAGAGCCACCTGACCCTGACGGCTCTTCAGCCTGTCGTAGGCCTACATCATACCCTTGGCCGTGCCGACAACTCATCTAGCCTAACCTATTTTGAGACCGCCGGTTGGTAATCCATGCTGATACCACATTTACCAATCCCTCCGCCCGAATTCTCATGTCCGTCCGCTCAGACCGCGGGCCGGGCCAGCCCGGCTTACTGTCCATGGCAGCAAAGGCACAGAAACAATAATTCCTCCATATGACATGTCGGCTGCACACAGGGATGTAGCTCTGCCACGGAGAAGTGACCAAGATGTTTGATACAACAGCCGTCAAAAAAGCCCTGGCGCAAGCACTAGCGCTAGCTGACGGCGAGAAACTCGGAACCAGGACATTGCAGAACATCAGAGGACCGCGATCTTGTTTCACAGTTGCACTCATGACTGTACAAGTGGCTAGAAGAAGAGCCAATATCATCTGACTCGCAGAAGCAAACACTGCACTAATCATGCGTCACTATCGAAACATTGAAACATTGATGTACAGGCAGCCTGGATACCGGAGGTATAGGTCAGGCCTGATAGTAGGTGATGCAAGACGCCAACATTCCATAGGTAGACGACCCTGACTTGACGCACTTATGCAAAAGCGATTACACAAAAGTCTCCGTGCATCACTGAGCCACAGACTGCACATATTCAACCCCAGTACCGCCAAGTCGATGTCGGTTGGGTGCCCCGAAACGCGGTTCCAAGCTCTAAATTCACGATGCATCCACTTTCGGCAGATGATCCCGCCCACTCTCCGCGCGGAGAGAGAGAGAGAAGGGGGGGTCTTACCGTGGACTTGGGGCTCGAAAGTCCTTCGAGTCGAGACCCTTCGGAGAGATAGTATTAAATATGAGTTGATTCCGGAGGTGAATGGCGATGGCTATGGGTCAAGATCTTTGCTATCGCATAAGCCATCCCATGCTAGTCATATAAAGCCTTTTTCACTCTTACGTGAGCGATAAGTGTTCTGCACTCGTCCATGGTTATTTACAAGGACGATGAGTCATTCGATCGGCACATGCGTAGTCGAGATATCTCTCGAGGCAAAAACAACAGTGCCGACAAATACATACATCTACAGCCCCGATCACACTGCTCCTGGACCTGTGGCGTTTTCAGCATCATAGGTTTCCAATCAGGCGTCCAAAAAAGCGAGTGGGAATATACTAGCCTACAGTGCACTCATGACGCCACGCAATAACACTGGAATGGGCAGGCCGGGCTATTTTCGTCCCTTTTCCCGAGGTGCGAGGCAAATGTGGCACAGTATCCATGCAAACTGCCGAAGCGCATCACTTGCAGCCAACATTCTTCGCCGGCAAATTTATTAAAGCCACGAGCTGTGTAACATGGAGGTGATGCACTGCCACTCAATTCTCACCTCATCTACGTTGGCTTCACGGGAGCCTCTTACCATGTGTTGTACAGCGTTGTCGTAAGCAGCAGCTTATTCTCAGCTGGAGTCCCAGCCCTGTTTCAGTATTTCTATGGGTTGACGAATGTCGTCAGCCAGAGCGAAGTTACTGATTATGATAATTCGCTGAAACCAAGTCTATCGGAGTGGTGATCCTCGTGACTTCTCATCGTCCTCCCTTTGGCCCACGGTCCTATCCTGTGTAGCTTGATAAAAGCGGTTGTTTTGCAAGAGCATATTGGCCGATCCAAACACCAACTCGCAGAAAGACAACCATGTCTTCGTTGGCCAAGAAGACTTCGGCCCCTCCGTGTCCTCACTTGGAATCATCACAAACTGCTGCATCTGGGGTGACTGAGCCTTTATGGAGTCGGTGTATAGGTTGTAACGCAATCGAGTGGATCCCGTAAGGCCGTAAACCTGCGCCGATGGCTGTCGCTTTCGAGTTGAAGCTGCTGATACTGTCGTCGGCAACCACTACATGGGCTATCGCCAGCATCGTCTTCTGGTCGATCCTCCACACAAGGAGCTTTGCGACCGACTCGACCCCGGGCATCTGGTGTTCGTCAAAATCGAAGGCACTTCGACGGGGTCGGATGCGGGCTCTTACCTTGATTATTTCGGCTCGAATATCGTCCAGGTCGACATCGGGTGACGTGCTCTCCATCAAGATGTGACCAGCTCGCCTACAAAGGGGCCACGCAGAGGCGATGATGGTCAAGGCGATGAAAAGACTGACCCCTGGGTCCGCGTAGAACCGACCGTCCCCGTTTCCTTTCCAAATGACGATGGCTGCCACTATGACGCCGGCGTTGTTGATGGCGTCTCCAATGACGTGGATCATGACGCCGAGCATGCCGAGATCTCGACCGACTTGTCGATGCTCCGCTTTGGCCTCCCTGGAATCTGTATTCGTTTGTCCTGACTGCGAGCTGTCAGCCTCCGAGACGATAAACAAGTGGACGCCTACATTTACCGGAACAGTGCAACCGACGGCAACGGACTCCTTGATTGACTCTCCTTCCCCTTGGTCGGATTCGCATCCACCATCGTGGCTATGGTGATTCTCTATGAAGGGTATCAGCTACTCATTATGTCGACGGTGGCACTCTGCTCACCATGCAAGAAACTCATGACCAGGAGATTGAGACCAAGTCCGATACATCCCATGGTCAGTATCAACACGGGATCTTCGACATCTAGGTACGTATTAAACCGACTGTTCAGTGACCACGTGTTGGTCCAGATACTCACGGGTGAGGTAAATGAATCGCTCAACTGCTTGAAGTAGTATGCTGACACCCAAAGCGAGAAGGAACACCCCATTGAAAAATGCGCCTAGTATTTGAGCACGCTTCCAACCGAAAGTGAGTGTTCTGGGGGAGTTCTTGCGTTCCGAGACCTGTAAGCGAACATTAGCATACCAACTACCTTCTTTCGGTTTCGATAAGATTGGACCTACGATCACCGCCAGCAACGCAACCACGAACCCTATCAAGTCGTTCATCTGCTACTCTGTCAGTTTATTACCCTTGCTAGAAGCTTGATAGTATCGAGATGCACCTACGTAATGAAAAGCATCGGCGATGAGCGCCAGCGACTGTGTGCGGAACCCAATGACGAGCTCGGCGACGCAGAAGGCACCCGATATCGCGATTGTGACAGTCAGGCGCTGCTTTCTGGTTACGTGGAAGGGCATCGTTATGAACTTCGGCGCCGTATTTGGGAATAAAAAGCCCCCGGATTGATAAGAATAGCAGTCCGAAAGATCAAAGAAAGAACATGGTTGATCGAATTTGGCGTACTGTTTTGACTCTTTTTGTTGTTTGCGAAATCGTGTGTGAATACCTTGATGAGACTGTACCAACCTGACTGTGCGCTGGTGATGGGCGTTTGTATGGAAACATGACGCATTACCTTCCGTCTGGGCATGGCGGGAGCACGTAGAGTTTTTTATGAGAAACATCGGGTAGGCGGCTTGCGGTGTTGAGTAAGAGCACGACTTGAGACGAAAGAGACTCTACACGAAGTACGCGGTTGAGCCATCAAGTGACGGGAACCCCCGGGTAGCTACATTGTTTCGTTCCCGTTACTATGACCAATGCCCACGAGGAAACGTTGGAATGCGCTGCTACAGTGTCACAGATGCATGTCATTGCCGGGTTTGCTTGTATCACCGGAGACGTGAATGGTGATATTGTGAATTGCTTCGTGACCCTGGGTGAGATGGTGAGATGAGATGATCGGTGGTGGTAAGACGATTTGACGTTGAACCAGGGCGTCGTCTATCGAAGTGAGTGACCTCCAGCCCTGGAATTGCTATTGGAAACCCAGACAACAGCCAAATGAGGGGAGCGAATGGATTCACTCATGGCATTATAACGTGTGCTTGGCTACAGTTGATACATCGGACGACTTGGAAGGCAGTCACAAGTTCTGGGTCTCACCTCGGTTAGGTGAGTGAGACAGACGCAGGAAGCCAACGTCAAAAAAATCCGGGGAAGTAACCAAAAAAGGAAGGCGGTGTGACACAGTGGGAGCTTGCCATCCACAATTCTGCCGGCACGACGGAGCTGCAGCTGCAACGATGCACCACCATTGAACCGACAGTGGCCCATCAACAGCAGGCAAGCAAGCAAGCAACCACCCTGAACAACTGTCGCATACGAAACGATCCCATCGGACCGATCGAAAGAACCCGAAATGCTACTGCGACACCACCGTGGAGGCCCAACTTGACGAGCCCCCTCCCCCGGCGCAACGAACTACACTGAACACACCCCTCTTCGGCCAACAATGCCTCGTAATGCCAGCGGAGTCCCGCCCTTGCGCAGGGGACCGAACTGGTCCTCCCACCTCCGACAATTCAGTCGGAACAGCCTCGAGCCGCCATCGGCGACATCGTCCATTGACTCGCCGCGGTCTCCCGACACCGTCTCCAGCGCATCGACCATCCGAGGCGACAACTCGTCCAGCTCCGTCAAGCAGCGCCGCCTCGAGCGGAGGTGCACTGTCACCGTCAACGAGGGATATTCGCGTGACGAGGTCCTTCTGAGCCCGGATTTGGTCAAGGGTGACGTCAAGCCGGGCAGCCTGGTAGCCATCACCGTAATCAAGACCGAGAGCGATAAGACAGCCACCAAAGATCATGCGGCCCGCAGCGGCAACGCTTCCAGCGGTACTGGGGCCGGAGCCGGAGCTTCGCAGGCAGAGAAAACGACCGCAGAGGGCACGGTGCTGGGAAGGAAGTACTTCTTCGTCGCCAAGGAGATGTCCAAGGAGCTGAGGGGCCGCTTGCCCAACGTGGACATCTACGTCGTCAAGCACATCGCCGACGCATTTGGGATGAAGAAGGGCACGCAGGTTCTCCTGACGCCCGTCGACGCCGATAGCCCCGCCACGGCCGCCTCGCACGTCGAACTCTCCTTCAAGGACCAATACCTCTCGCGCTCCGACATGTGGCGGCTTGCCATCGGCGAGCTGACGGAAAGGACGGTCTACAAAGGTCAGTCGATACTGTTCATGGGCACGATAAAGGCGCAGGTCACGGCCGTGTATGTGGATGGGCGCAAGACACATTCGGCCTTCTTCACGAGCAACACGAGGCCCATCTTCCGCAGCGAGTCGGCGCGTTACGTGCTGTTCATACAGATGGCACGGGAGATGTGGGACTTCGATTCGGAAGGGTCCGGTGAGATCCTCTTCAACAAGGTCGTCAACGGTTTCCTGCCGGCGCTGTTCAAGAAGTGGGCGAAGCTGAAAGCGAAACATCTCGTGAGCATCGTGCTATTCGCCAGAGTGGAGTACGACACGGGCCTGGCGACGGAACTGGCGAGCAACACGCTGCACGGGGACTACTACACAGGCGTCCAGATCTCGGGCGAGCGCAGGCCGTACAAGGACTTTTACCGCGTCGTCGTGAGCGACATGGGGAGCGGCGAGTGGACGACGATCCTATACCAGCTTAAGCGCGAGTTCAACTTCTTCCGCCGGGACATCAGCCTGCACCACCAGCAGGCCGGCAGCGCCTTCATGCCGCTGGCCGAGGAGACGGGCGGCAAGGGCGCCGCCTCCAACAGGGTCAAGGCCGAGTCGTCGCTGGCCATGCATGGGAACTTCCTCGAGGCCATCAACCTCGCGTCATCGCAGTTTGCGCACGATTATGTCGACCGCGACCTCATGCGGACGGGCATCTCCATTGTCGTCATCAGTCCTGGGCCCGGCGTGTTCGAGGTCGAGTACGAGTCTCTCCGCCGGACGACTGAGGCCCTTGTCGGGAACGGCATCGGAATTGACCTCATCTGCGTGCCCAAGATGCCTCTCCACTCCGTTCCACTGTTCCGGTACCGTACCCCTCAGACGTCGGAAGGCTCGCAGGGCCTATCGAGGTCGAGGTCCGTACGGAGCCGCGAGAGCACGCCAAAGCAGCAGGCCACGCCCATCGTCGGCAGCTACCAGTCGCTGTCAGAGTCGTTGTCTCCGACCAAGGGGCTGGAGCTCGCCCACCGCATCAACACCCTGGCGAACCCGCCGGACGAGTGGTCTTACGCGCTGCCGCAGTGGCTTCACGTCTCGTATTGGACCGGGACGTCCGAGGAGGCGCTGTCGTATCAAGGCATCGCGATCTCGGTGTCCGACCACACGGAGGAGCAGGAGAGTGACGACTTCACCATCCGCGCGCGCATGTACGATCTGCAGATGCGTAGCGTCCTCGAGACCAATGAGATTGAGACCACGCCTCTGCAAGCCGACCCGCTGTTCCCCATCACCACGACCGAGTCCAAGAGCTCTTCGCAGCGGTCGCGGCTGGGGACGGACGAGATCGCCTCGATCCCCCTGAGGCGTCACCCGGACACGCTCGTCGACCACGTCTACGGGTTCCAAAAATTCGTGCCGGACCGGCTTGTCAAACAACCGGGCGAGAAGTCGCTGTGGAAGCAGCTGCAGGAGTACGACGAGACGAGGGCGCGACTGCCCAAGACACGGCGCCCTGCGCACGCTAGGGTGTCGCGAGACCTCGAGGAGACGACGAGGCGGCAGCTGATGGAGGACACGGGGTTGTTCGGCACGTCGCTGCCCGAGAAGAAGGTTGCGCCGAACCAGGGCCTCGCGGCCGTCGCCGCGGGACGGAAACTATCGGTCAACATTGCAGACGCCGAGAAGGCCGAAATCGTTGCTTCCGCACGGAAGGCTGCGAGCCGTCCAGCATCGACGGTGAATCCCGCAGGTGGGCCGCCGCCCTCCTCGGCCTCGTCGTCGACGCCCGAATCCCAGAGTGCGACGTCCAGGGTGACGTCTGTGAACTCGCCGTCGAAAGCGCCCAAGTTCATGCGGCAGATCAGCCTCGGCCTGCGGGGGTTCGGCGTGGCGGCGCCCAAGGTCGTGGCCGCCGAGGCCAGCTTCGAGACGGTGAAGGCCTTGACCGAGCAGAGCACGCAGAGCCCCACGGCGCCGCTCGTCATGTCAACGCTACCGCGGCCCTCATCTCCACAGATCATTAAGCCTGCCATGTCATCACTTTCGCCCCAGCTGTTCCGGTCGAGCTCGCGGGACACACTCAAAGACCTTCCTTCTACGCCGAGCATACCCATTAACCTGAAGTCGTCGCGCAGGGGCGAGAGCTCGCTGAGCCAGCAGCACCGGTACGGCTCGATCCTGCCATCGTCGCTGGCGCGCAAGGACCATCTCCGCGAGGATCCCGACCAGAGAAACTCGCACGCTCTGAGGGCCGAAGACGACAATACCAAAATGTTCAACAGCAAGCTGCGTGCTGGGGCCATGCCCGAGTTGCCGTCTACCTTGTCGCCGACCACGGCGATCTCTCCCTGGCTCACGGTTCTGAACCCGTCCAACCCGGACCGGAACAAGGTTGACGACACCGTGCTCTACAGCCGATGGCAGCACGTGTTCCCGCGGACGTCGGAGATGAAGGTCATGAAGTGGAAGGCGCTTTGCTGTCCGGCTGCCGTGCCACTGACAACGGAGTACTTCCCCACGAAATCACAATTTGACATGGAGTACCAGAGGCAGCCCTACGTGATTGCGCAGAACGCCGACGACGAGCTCACCGATGAGCCGAAGTCGAGGGAGGAGTTCCTGCGCGAGCTCATCAGTCTGCGCTTTTCTCAGGGCTTCCAGGTCGTCGTTGGTCCAGCCGTCGCGAAAGCCTTTGGCCAGCGGCTGCTCCGGATCGCAGACATCTTCTCGCGCGACCAAGCGATGGAGGACGGCACGAGCATCTTCCTGTCGGTGGGCAACACGATCCACCAGCTCTCGTGCGTCAACGGCACGGAGGTCGAGGTGAACATCTACATACGGAAGCCGGCCGAGTCGACTATTGGGGGGTCCAACTCGGGCCCGCTGTACCGCCCCGCCATCCGGACCCTTATGGAAAGCGGATACCAGACGCAGGAGGTCGACATATCGACGCCAAGGCCGGAAAGGAACTGGAACTACATCGACTCGTACCTCGCTGGCCACCACGAGGAGATGACGGAGAACCTCCGATTCTGGCGGACACGGTTCGTGCTCATCCCCATGGTGGCCCGATCGTCGGCGGTCCCTAGGAACCAGGCTGGCGACAACGCCGAGGAGGTGAGGCTGGAGGGTATAAGGAGGCTGTCGCTGTCCTGGCAGAAGCACCGGTACATCCCGCCGCCCGAGCGCAGGTACCAGACGGCCAAGTCAAAGCGGGACCCCAACCCGTTGGATATCGTGTACAAGACGGAAGACCCGTCCGTGGTCATCGCGGCGGAGCTCGACAACCTGCCGCTGGTGGAGGGCATGGCCGAGAACCGCAAGAGACAGCTCGTATCAAGCCGGGAGCGCTTCCGCAAGTCGAACCTGAACCTTGCGGCGCTGGCGGAAGCGATACAGCAGCCCGTCGAAAACGGTGGGGTCAAGCTCCAGAACCGGAGGTGGCACCTGCGGCTGCACTACAACTGCTTCATCGGGTCCGACATGACTACGTGGCTCATGGACAACTTTGAGGACCTGGACAGCCGCGAGGAGGCGGAGCAGCTGGGCAACATGCTCATGGTCAAGACGTACGACAGGTCAGACGACAAGAAGGACCGCGGCGGGCTGTTTGAGCACGTGGAGAAGCGTCACGCATTCAGGGACGGTCAGTACTTTTACTCAATCGCCAGCGAGTACGCGAAGCCGCACCCGCCAAGCTGGTTCAACTCGCGCCGGCGCGACGTCTCGGTGCCGTCGACGCCCATGTCGGAGAATATGCCGCGCGACTCGCCGCGGCCGAGCATGATCTCGCGGCCGACGTCGATCAACGAGGAAAACTCACCCATATCGGGGTCCACAACCCCGACGGCACACTCGGGCATGCTCAGCAAGAAGGTGCCCAGAGTGGTGCTCAGCAAGGTCATCAAGTATGACGTGGACCACCGCAAGCGGTCGTACCGCCCCGAACGTGTCGACCTGCATTACGACCGGCTGCACAACCCGGACAACTGCTACCACATCCGCATCGACTGGATGAACGTCACGGCGAAGCTCATCGAGGACGTCGTGGAGGGCTGGGCCAGAGAGGCAGCGACGTACGGACTCCGGCTCGTCGAGGTGCCCATCAAGGAGGCGTGCTCCATCACGGACGTGAACCCGTTCCGGCGGCCGTACATCATCAAGCTATCGGTACCGCCGCCGAGCCAGCAGCCGGTGACGTACTACGAGCCCAACTCGTTGGCGCCGCAGACGGCGCCGGGTAAGCACTTTTACCAAAAGGCCATCATGCGGAAGCTCGACTTCGTCCTCGACATGGAGGCGGCCTCCAACTACCCGCGGGACGTCGAGGTCAACTTCTCCTGGGGACGGCCGGACTTCAAGTACTCGCAGTACATCCACCGGTCGGGCGTGCTGCTCGCCGAGATCACGGACGAAGGGCACTTCCTCGTCCTCGCCAACAGGCTGTTTAGCAACCGCGCCTCGGCGGCGCGGGACAAGGAGCTCAAGGAGATGCGGGAGGCCGCCGAGCGCGGCGGGCGGAGCATGCCCGTCGGGTCGTACACGCCGTTTGGCATCTCGGAGCAGACGCCGGTGAACAGCCCAATGGTGAAGCCCGTCTTCTACGCGGGCGGGAGCCCCGCGGTGCGGGCGTCGGACATGAAGTCTGGGGCCAACAGCTCGACGGGGATCGCAAACGGCGGCGCGTCTGGGCTGGGAGGGACGGCAGATCCGATGTCGATACTGGAGCAGCTGGACGCGTTCTGCAGCGACAAGGCGGGGCTGGAGGAGTTTTACAAGGAGACGCTGGAGAGGGGCCCGCCGGGGACGATGACGACGCCGGGGGCGATGAGGCCGACGACGATGGGGCTGGAGGCGGTGCCGGAGGCCAGCATACCGACGTTGGGGCTGCCTGCCGGGGTGCTGGGGGACCTACACTCGCCGGGCCCGGGGTCGGGAGGGTCGGGAGGGCCGGAGGGGCTGCGGGGGCTGGGAGGAAGCCCGAGCCCCGTGCCCTGGAGCCTCATGGGCAGCCCGGCGGCGGGGATGCAATTCCTCAGGAGGGGGAGCGTGCAGGACGGACTGGGGCGGGGGGGTGGGGGCCCGAGGAGGGAGGCTCGAGAGAGGGAGCGGGAGTGAGAGCAGAAACGCGTGTGTGGAGAGGGCAATGTGCGAATAGGCGAACGGGGGGTGTATTGTTGCTGTGTAGATGATTACGAAGCTGATGAGAACATGTCAGAACGGAGGCATGCTGTCGTGTCACAGACATGTGTGAAGTGTCGTTGGCCCTGACTGCCGAAGACGGACAGCATAGGTAGGTAGCATCACCATCGATATGACCATTATTGAGGACTGACTATTGGTTGACCTGATTTGGATTTGATGTGGCCTAACGGGTCTCTCTTCTCCTGTGGAAAAATCCCCAAGCTATTAATTATAGCTAAGGTTTACGCCATGATTGACTAATTCTAAACCCATCCTAGCCAGATTCCGCATCAAGACCAAGAATCTCCTTAGCTTAGCGTCATCTTGCTGATAGACAGATGGTCATTCGGCAGCCCATGATGGCAGCTCACCAACGTACGGGCCGAGACTCTACTAGGAGCAGCCCGACTAAGCCTACATCCAAGGCAAGGCCGAGGATCGCCAGCTCCCCCCGCCAACGCAATCGTGGCTCAACGCGCCTACTCAACCCTAACCGGGACCGACCAAGCGTCGGCGATGGGGATAGGACGGGCGGGCGGGAACTAGCTACGCTGGACGGGTGTGGCTTAGCAGGCGACGGAGGGTTAAGAGGCGAGACGGCCGCCTCAGCAAAAATCATCAACGGCCCCGCCCCCCAGTGAGGCAGGCGCAGCAACGTCGGCTGGTTGTGGCATTTGTTTGACAGCATGCGCATGTGGACGGGAACCGGGGGTGGAGAAAGATGCGAGCCCGCGGTGATTTCACATTGTCTACGTGGCGCATGTCGGCAGGGGTTTCGCCTCAGCCACATGATGTTTGCTGGGTTGGATCCTGGAGGAGGGGCGTGGGGTTGGGGGGGCGTGGAGTGACACAGAGAGAGAGAGAGAGAGGCTGTCGGAACAAGCTCAGAAGCAAAAAGTCACAATTACAAATGGTGCGCGTTGTGGCGCATGGCAACCGCCTGGATCATCGGCCTGGGGGGATATACTATGAAGGTAGGTAGGTACACGAGCGAGTTTACCGGCTGCGTGACTGGCGGTCCAACGATGCAGTGCCTCGCGCAGAAGAGCGAGAGAGAGAGAGAGAGGGAGAGAGGGAGAGAGAGAGAGAGAGTTGGGCGAACATCAGGCCAAGGTTAGGTGCTGTCAATGCATGAGGCTGGCGATGATTCGATTCGAAACGGTGTTGCGATGGCGAGGGAAAGTGAGGTCGAAAACGGTTGTGATGTCATTGTGTGCAACTTTGGGCTAGCTGGGGATCTCATGTGCGGATACGACTACTACCGCATCGGGGTTGATGCACGGTAACAGACAGGACTGAGCGCCACGAAGTGAGTGATTGTAGGTGGGTGGGTGTGGATGGATGGTGATGATGAGCGTCGCATCATACACACACTGCTTCTTTCTGGAATCTTGTTCCTCCAGCCAAGCCAAGGCAGGTGGTAGGCAGGTACAATTTGCAAGGCGGCGGTTGGTTGGCTGATTTCTCGGAGAAAAGAAGAAGCAGACAAGCAAAAGCCAAGCAAGACAAAAAGGCCCTTACCGCCTTGGCGGGGACTCGATTGACTGACCTATCGCCTTGGCGGAAGCTTGTTCTGTTGGACTTTGGGCGGTGGTGCACGTAGATGCGCAGGATTGCTGCATGTGGCGTCGGCTTGGCACGTCACTGGGTTGCTGACGACATGGGAACTCAATGGCCGTCTCAACGTCGCCTGAGCGTACCTATCGTAGGTATACCTATACCTACACTACATAGATGGGTACGTAGATGTTGAGGCTTATATTGACTTTGGTATTCATCTAGGTAGTTATAGTTATGCATAAGTGTGCGATTATACCTATATTCTTGACTTTAGGTAGCACTTTTCCATTTCGCACCGACTTTTCTTCTCTCTCTAATCTGCCGGATGAAGAACAAACAAAGGGAAGGTCAGGGATGGGAAAGGGGCAAGGACTGGCTGCCCCGCTTTCATATTATATTCTTGTGGCGTAAGCAGCATTGCACGTACTCAGCAGTGCAGTAGTCAGGCAGGGCCGGGCCACACGCCGCACCGCATCCATCCAGCCAAGGAAAGGACGAAGGATAAGGAGTACGGGTACAGGTCCGAAGAGGTGGTAGGTAAGTAGGTATTATTACCCCGTACTCTGCACAACCTGCCCAAAACTGCATCAATGCGAGGCAGCGCAGAGCCAGGCCAGCAGCCGATGCAGCTGACTGACGTATGTCTGTCTGCCCGCCTGCCCGCCCTTGTCCTCGTCCTACTCCTTGAAACCATCCCACCCGCCTGAGGCCCGACGAGTGCATGTGGCGTACGTGGTATTAATCCACGCACCCACCCATTCATCGTCACCCCTCGAGAGAGCGAGAGCGAGGGAGGATCATACACGTACGTACTTGCCTAGTGTAGGTAAGTACTCCGTACCTACCGACCTACCTACCTACGTAGCGACGCAGTTTAATTACACTAGCGACGACCCATTGACAATCAATTCACTGACGGGGGGCTATGACCAGGGAAAGCTTCTCTCATTCCTCCTTTCTTCTAAATTCATCCGTCTCTCTTCTTTTTTCCCTTTCCTTCATCCCATCCACCCCATCATTCATCGGGCACTCTTTGCGCACTAACTAACTCGACACCGCCGCCGGCCTTGACTTCTTTCCGGCGCCTAGCCGACTCGGGTCTAACAGCTTGACTGAGCCACCAACAAACAAAGCTTGTCTTCCTAGGTACCCAAGGTAGTCAAGTCAGCAAGACACGACTCATACCCGCGTCCGCTTCTCCCACTTTTTTCCTCTTCTCTTCTTTTTCCCCGGCACTGCCCTCCCGAGCTGCACACACGTTACTCCGTCGATACAGCCGCCGTTGCGAATCCACCCCAAACTGTCACCCTTTAGGTAGACCAACACAGCCCGATCCCGCCCGGCAATAACCATCGTCGTCCTCGTCGTCGTCTTCGTCTTCGTTGACGTGTATCTTTTTTCTCCGCCTCCCTACCGGCAGTAACTGCTCCCGAGCTTGCGTGTCACCCCGTGGTAAACGCTTGCACCGCAACAACAACACCACTTAACCGAAGCCGCGACCTGCCCCGTCTCATTTCCGCCGCTTCGCACAGCCCGGCAACATCACCAGGGAGGCCTCTATCCTGCACTCCTCCACAGCCTGTCAAAGTTGCAGCACCTCGGCCATAAGAGACAACAGCATTCACTACACACCGACAAACAACGAGTACGCACTCACTCTCTCTGCACAGTACGCACGTTGATTCTCGATACAAGAGATACCGGAGTCAAGGACGATACCAAAACCCCGGCACCATAGCTCGGTTCGCGTTTCGTCTCAACACCTTGGCGCTGATCTGAAGCGATCCGATTTAGGCCGCTGAGCACAAGCACTACCATCCCTTCAACACGCCAACCAGCCGACCAGCCGACCTAGGCTATCGTCATTGCCGTTGGCTAAACAGCATGAACACCTGTGAGTAGAGGGCAGCAGCTCTTCCGCTTTTATTTTTTCTTTTATTTTTATTACCCGCCCATCCTCCCCGCCCATCCTCCCCCCCCTTATCCCCGTCACCGTTGCATCGTCTCCCGGCGCCACACGAGAGAAAAAACACCCTCGAAACACTCCTCACCCACCTGTTTCCCATATCACCATTCTGATAATCCCATTCCCACTCTTTGTTTTTCTCAACTCTCTTCTCCTTTTCCAGGTTTTCCAGCATGTGGGGTACTATTTGCTAGACTACTCTAGTCCAACCCACCTCCCTCCATCATTTGCCCATCTCTCGACTCGAGTGCATCGGCGGTCAACCTTCGTCCGCCCCCTAGTCCCCTTCACCCCCTTGCCATATCATTCCCACCCGTACTCCACACAGCCAGTTTCACGTCATTGTTCCCATCTCACTGAGAGATTCATTTCCACTCATAATACTACACCTTCCATTCGCCAATTTGCGCTCTTTTCTCCCAACCATCTCTCAGCGTCAAAACGCTGCAAACACTTGCTGACCATGCCGCCTTTAATCGGTTCAGTCAACCACTTTGATATTAAGCGCAAAGCGCACGGCCTCAGCCGCCGGAGTCAGGAGCAGACATGGAACCCCTTTCGTCATGTATCGTGGGATAACCACCCCAACAAGCGGTCCACTTGGGACGGCGCAAACCTCGAGGCCCAGCGCGAAGCTGTTGCCGAAGTCACAGAAACCGACGACACGATACATCACGTCCAGAGCGAACCGGCCGCCAGGGATTCCGACACCGTACGCAACAGCTTGGGGAAAGAGGATAGGTCAGGCTCAGGTAGCAGAAGCGCCGACACTGTGTACGAGAATAAGCCCGAAGATGGCGGCGTCTTGAGGAATCGCAGGTCCGAAACCGCACCGGATGAAGGAGTCTTGTCAGAGGAGGAGAGGGAAAAGCCCAAAAAGCAAAAGTCGGGCTTGATCAGACACGTCGAACCCAAAGCGCCCTTTACCGTCGCCAACCAACTGCAGCGCACGCTGCTCAGCTCCTACATCAATATTTTGATACTAGCTGCCCCCGTCGGTATCGCCATCAGCTACGTGGGCTCCATCAACAAGATCGCCGTCTTCGTCGTCAACTTCATCGCCATCATCCCCCTGGCAGCCATGCTGGGCTTCGCCACTGAAGAGATCGCACTGAGAACTGGTGAGACGTTGGGAGGTCTCCTTAACGCGACCTTCGGCAACGCCGTCGAGCTCATCGTCGCCATTCTCGCCTTGGTCGAGGGCAAGGTCTTGATCGTGCAGACCTCGCTCATTGGCTCCATTCTCTCCAACCTGTTGCTCGTCATGGGCTTCTGCTTCTTCTTCGGTGGTCTGAACCGACCCGAGCAATACTTCAACACGACCGTCGCCCAGACGGCCGCCTCCCTCCTCTTCATCGCCGTCGCATCTGTCATCGTCCCTACCGTATTCGACAAGAATGACCACACCGATAATCCTAGCCACGTTGCCGCTCTTTCGCGTGGCACTGCCGTCATTCTCCTCATCATTTATGCCTCCTATCTCTTCTTCCAGCTCAAGACTCACAACGCCGTCTTCAACGAGGAGTCGCAAAAGGTTGCCGCCAAGCCCTGGAGTCGCGGTGGCTTGAAGGAGGGCGCGCTTGCCCGTGGACTGGCTGGTACCGGAGCACGCATGGCGCACACCGGTGTCCGCAATGATGGCGAGGATGATCGTCGGGAACTCAGCCGAATCATGATGCAGCGTGAGGACGAGGAGGAGGACGAGGACGAGGGCCCGCAACTGCACTTCTTCGTGGCCGTCGGCACCCTCGTCCTTGCTACTGTCTTGATCGCATTTTGCGCCGAGGCCATGGTCAGTTCGATTGACTACGTTACCAAGCAGGGTGGCATCAGCGAGGAATTCGTCGGTCTCATTCTTTTGCCCATCGTCGGTAACGCGGCCGAGCACGCCACGGCTGTCACGGTGGCCATCAAGGACAAGATGGATCTCGCCATAGGAGTTGCCGTCGGCTCCAGCATGCAGGTTGCGCTGTTCCTGATCCCGATGTTGGTGATTATCGGATGGGGCATGGGCAACGACGCCATGACGCTCAGTTTCGACCAGTTCCAGGTTGCGGTGCTGTTTGTCGCCGTGTTGTTGGTCAACTACCTAATCAGCGACGGCAAGAGCCATTGGCTCGAGGGGCTGCAGCTCATTTGTCTGTATGCCATCATTGCTACGTGCTCTTGGTGTAAGTTGTTTTCTGCTTAGGCATCTCTCACTCAATCACCTGCTGACACTAGCGAACAGGGTACCCCGCTAGCGGCGTTGCTGGCTAAGATGGTCGCTTCGTGCCGTGACTTTGATTTATTGTTCTGCTTAGGGATCGAAAACAACCGTTTGATCTAGCGTCCGTGCGATAACTTTTTATTTCCATAATGTCTTGTATTCTGCAGGGAGGTTACCCCTTTCTTTGTATATATAACAAACGTACATGATCTCCCACAGGTTGGAGGCACAGTACACCAAAATCCGCTGTGTTTGAACAGTCGGCTGTGCGCGATATGAGGTGGGTTTTATGAGGAGAGATGATTCGGGCCAGAGGATAGCTGGCTCACCTGCCTACTTAGGCATGCCGCCGAGTTTTCATGTCTAATTGAATGAATACAAGATTTCGATACTCAAACCGAAGCTTTTGCTATCATCTCTAAACTGACCTTTCCCCAAGTTTCCTCACGTCGTGAGACGCATTACTGCAAATACATGGTGCAAGGGAGAGAAGCAAACTTCTTCAACCCTGGGCAAAATCCAATCACATGGACGTTCTTTGCTCGTCCATCCAGATATAGACATCTGTGCTCTGTTTCTATACTGTCTATTCTACATCGGCAGAGGACGAGCACTGGTCGATCTCGAATCACAGGCGTGCAGAGTCTCCGCGACGACTCCATTATGCAAATTACACGTCAGTGAACCAGCCAGTTTGACAGCCTTCCTCTGTGGAGCGAGAGTCAAGTCAGTGGAATTTCTTGTAAAAAAATGAAAAAATAAAAAGCCACGCTAAAAAGAACAGCGGTGAGAGGCCGTACGACAATTGCCCCATGCTGCAAGGGGGCTCGTCTAAACGCCTCGAAGAAGTGGTTGGAGCTGAAAAGTCGGCTCGGATCCGGAGAACAGGCCATCCTCAATCGAGCCCTCGGAGGGAGGGTTACGTCGCTTCGTAGAGGAAGGGGCTGTTTGCCACATTCATTGCATTGACCAGCTTTCTAGTTGCAGGCCGGGAGAAAGCCATGGGAGTCTCGGCATGTTGGTTTCCTCGCGCAGAGGAAGTAAGGGAGGCCCTTTGCTGTCTGCAAACCGCAGGTTCCGTAACACCCCAGATATGCTTAATCGAACCCGCCGCCATCCCTGTACGCTCGGATTTCTACGGCTCGTATTTTATCTGAGGTAGAGACTGCATTCGACGAAGAGGCTTGTAGCAGTGCACATTGAGTTGCGTAAACAAACATGCTCTCACCTTCGCCGCAACAACAAAGACGACGGCGATGATACGTATCATTGAGATTGCGCCCCCTCCACTGACAAAACAACGTCAAGGTCGCACTGCGCTGCGACCGGTCTGCGGTTTCTCTTGGCTCTTGGTCCAATACACCGAGACTATGATAGTCGAGGAAGAGGTACCAAGAACCCCAGTGTCTTCAGCGGTCTAGTCTCGGGCACCGGCACAGCTCGAAGGAGTAATCCACGACCATCTTGTGACACTTCACTTCGAGCACACGGCAGAGCGCCATGTTCATGTAGCCAGCTAAAGAGAAATCATCCAGGCCGTCGGGATACTCGCCCGATGTAGGGGTGGTTTTGGGGGGAGGGGGGGAGGGGGGGCTTCGCCTTCGCCATCACCGGCTGTCACATCCGCTTGGAGCCCGCTCCTACAGTGAACGAGAGCCATCGCAGCTCTGGCAGCCAGGCAGGTCATGCGGAGGATGTCTAGAGGAGACAGTCTTGGGAAGCGATTCCTCTCAATATATAAACCACAGCCCGTCCGCCGGATACCCAACGTTTCTTCTGCACCCTTCTCCATCACAAGTTCACTCTTCCCATCTTTTCATACATCCGCTGAGCTTCCGCTCCCAGCCATCTACAGCATATTGGTATATACCAAAAAAGTAGCATAGCAGCCACCATGAAGGTCCTCAGCATCACCGCGGTCCTCTCGGCCGTTGTCGGTGTCGTATCGGCCCGCGACTGCCCCCTCGAATCCGACTGCATGCAGAAGTCGTGCAAGAACTTCCGGCTCATGAACGAGCAGCCCCGCTACTTGCTGGGCAGTTTTCGTCGCCATACGTGGCAGCTTCATGCCGACTGCAAGGACCATGGCGGCAAGAAGACCTTGGCCAAAGTCTATCTGGAAGAGTGCCTTAGCAACATGAACGGCGAACTGGTCTTTAGCCCTGCGTTGAGTGCCCCCTCCCCATAACATTCTCTAGTAATCATGTCCGCCATTTTGTATCTTGATCCCCTCCCTCTAGGGGCAGAATGTTAACATGTGCAACTGTTAAAAAACAGGGGCGACTTCAAATGCTCCGACTGCAAGCTCAAAAATACCGACCCTGTCATTATGGAGTGCTCGTGCAAGAACAAGGGGGGTAAGGAGCGCGCCAAAGAAATCAACCTCTGTAAGTGACCTCTTCTCCATTACTGTCTTTCATATTTCATATCACTGCGCTGGTTCGCAAGCTGACGCGGCGTCTCTGTTTCCGCTCCCAGCCGAGGGCATCTGGGCCTACGATGGCGGCTTGGGTTGCTACCAAACTGACATTCACAAATCCCCCGGCATCGGCGAGTTCTAAGCTCGGGACCCCGGCCGGCCAGGACGTCCTCCTGAGTGTGCCTTGCAAGGGATGCGCAGGGACTCCAGAGGCGAGCCTGATACTATCACCGAGACGAGTCGAGGGAGCGGAGGAACGCATCGGGTAATCAGGAGACATGTAAACGCAGTTCATCAGTCGTTCGGGCCACAATGTCACGCATGTAGCCTTGCACACTTGAATCGAAATCCAACTGCAAAGAATTACCGAGCACCGGGTATTGTGACTGCGATGTGCGCGCGTGCAACGAAGAGAAGACTTCCTACCAGGTCTCAGGAGACGATCCTCATGAGCGTGAAAGAGCAAGGGGAAAAGATCCTGCCGCAGCTCACGCCAAACATTGCAGCTCTCAGTCGGAAACTTATGCCTGATCTCGAATCTCTAGTTAAGGCAAGCCGACAGAAGTATCTTTTTGATGATGATGATGATGCTGTGCGTCTTTTTACATGCTTTTTCACTAGCGCCCCCTTCCCGTAGCCATGATCTTGCACGTTGATATATGAATTCACTCATACCACAAATTTGCCGCCGCACCCGCCACACATCTCCTCCGAAGCCTCAACCTTGGTATCGGGGCCTAGGTACTCCTGCGCGATCTTCGTGACCTCCTTGACCACGAGGCAGCGAAGGCCACAGACGGCACAGGCCCTCGAGATTCCCGGCGCGAGGATGGCGAGACCGGTGGACGCGCAGGTGGCTATCCGAAAAGCGTCAGCGGGCCCCAGTTCTTCTTAGACAAGCAAGCCAAGACAGGCATCGCAAGGGTGGTTGGTTGACAATAAGAACAAGAGAAAGATAACTCACCAAAAATGTGACCCTTCTCGCAAACCGACTCCCTGCCCTGGTCTTCCAGGGGCGTCTGGCAAAAGATACACCGCTGCCTCTTCTTGACCCCCTCGAACCTCTTCCGCATCGTCGAGTCCCCGGCCCCCGCCCCCTCGCCAAACCCCAGCGTGCCGGGCACGGCGGGGCCGCCGGCGTACATCCAGTCCCACATCTTGGCCTCGGTGCTCTGTCTCGCCCAGAAACCCAAATTCCTGCTCTCCTCTCCATCGACGTCCATCTCATCACCCGCCGGCGCCGGCTGCGGCGACGCCAGGGTGCCGGTCTGCCCGCCAAACAGGACCTTGGTCTTGATGGTTTTCTCCGGCTTCTGCGTGCTGTGCTGCGAGACGAGCACGGCGCTCATGCCGCCCGCGGGCGACATGGCCATGCCCCACATGCGCACCCGGAGCGGATGGATCTGCTCGCCCGCGTCCTCGGGGAGGTCGAAGTCGTCGTCGTCGTCGTCGTCATCGTCGTCTTCGCCCGAGGCGACGGACTCGGCGTCCCCCGCCAACACAGGGCCCGCGCCGCGGCCGAGCATGGCGACGGGGACGGAGAGCTTGACGGTCGAGGAGATGGTCGCGGCCCACTGGGGCAGGGCCTCGACGGCGGCGGGGGAAGTAGAGGAGGGTTCGTCGGCGCTCCGCTGGAACCAGTTGTCGTTCGTCGCCGTGGCGGAGAGGCGGACGAGGGAATAGGCGGGCGCCTTGCTCTGTTTCGATAGGTCGGGGGGGTGAATAATGAGGCCTAGAAAGGGGGAAGGGGTGGGGCTTGTCAGCGCGGTTTAGACTGCGGAAAGGGTTTGGCTTGGGGCTTACTTGTGATGGGGTTCGTGGCATCAAGCGAGGTTGTGTCTTTGGGCAACGTCGTGTTGCAGACGTTTGTGGCATGGGGGTCCTTCGCTGTGCCCTTCGGCCCGTTGAGCACGACCTGGAAGGGTAGCGCCTTGAACGGGGTTGCGATGACGCCACGGCAGACCTTGGCCCCGTCGCGGTCCCAGACGGCTTCCTCCCACTCAACAAAGGCGTCGGACAGGAGACTTGTGCAGATGCCGGTGAGATCCGCTTCCTCAACGGCGACCTCCACGCCCTCGCCACGTGCCCAGTCGCTGGGGATCGTGATCCGGCGGAAGCCGACGTAGTTCCTGGCGCAGTATGCAAGGACGGCGGTCCTCGCGCCGTCGGAGAAAAGCCAGGGGCTCCATTTCAGGGAGAATGCCGAGGTGTAGGGGATATAATCGGGGTCCATGATCTGCGTGCCGTCAGCTACTTTCGAGGAATCTAGAGAAGTTGACGAGCAACACTCACATTTGTACTCGGGTGCGGCCCTCTCGCGTCGAACCTCGTGATCTCCTCGACCTCCCAGACGTGCGACGTAGCACCCGACTCGTCGCCAAGATGGTTCGGGAGGTAATACTGCACGCTCAGCACTGCGACTTCCTCCTCGTCCGTCGCGTACGCCATCAGTGCCTGCCCAGGGCCCAGGGGCCTGGCCCACGAGAACGACCGCACCTTGTCCTTTGGCAGGTAGGCGCCGTCCTCGCTCCCCGCGTCGGGGAGCGGCAGGTTCGCCCCGACGCCCCAGAGAATCCGCCAGTCCGTGAAGTTCCGCATCCGCGCCCCGAGATCCACGACCGCGCCGCCGCCGCCCTCGCCGAAGACGAGCAGCGCGCCGCTCGTCAGCATCACCGCCAGAACGGCGCGCAGATTCCGACCCAAGCCCGCGGGCGACCACTCGATCGCGACGAGCTGGTTCAGGGAGGCGCCGTAGCCAGTGACGGTGCCGGAGCCGACGCCCTCAAAGGCAGAGGACTGGTCCTCGACGGCGGCGCTGGCGCCGGCTGATGGGGCGTAGTCGTCGTCGTACGTGGGCGCATCGAGGCCCTGCGCGGCGAAAAGCGCAGCGTTCATGCGCGGATCGGGCTTCCGGGAGGTCGGGATGCGGAGGATGTAGGTGTAGAACTGCTGGCGGGACTCTTTGCCGCGGTCCTGGGCCTCGAGGACGGCGGCGGCGGCTACCTCCGCGGGGTCCTTCTCCGCCGCGTCCTGGGCATCGTGACCCCTGGAAGCAGAGGGGTTGGTGGTCGTTGATGACGGCTCCTCCGGCGTCGGAAACTCGGGAAGGAAGATGTGGACCGAATCATCGGCGGCGACGGCGAGCTCGGCGTCACAGGAGAAGGCGAGGGCGTGGCTGGCCAGAGGCCGGGATTTGAGGGTGAGCGTCTTGAGGGGCGGGATCTGGAAGCCCGGAGTGCGTGTCAGCGGTTCGTTGGAGAGGGCTTTTGCAAGGGTTTCAATGTCGTCCATGACGTCTGGGCTCTTGAGCCTTCAAACGACATGCGACAAAGAGGAGGGTATCTTCCGCAGCGATTTCTCAACGGCAGTTCCAACGTGGGCGGATTCTCATTCAGGACATGCTCGACTGGTGAGATGGGTCTCAGGCCGAAAGACAGATGAGGGAATGCGTCGAGGGGTGTGAGATGAGCTGTTCGGCTCAGATGTTGTAAAATGAAATTTGCAACTCGCTCATAAACCACTTATAAGAAGTTGCGCGCAGTTGGAGGGGACCAACGTAGGTGGGCATGGCAGGTGCAGACAAACGGCCGACAGGGAAGGGCTACCGCGAACAAGACGGATTGGGACAGCGGCTACACTGACCTTTGATTTATCCATTTTCACAGACTCTGGAGTGCCTGCCGACCTCCATGAAGAGGTGACGTGCCGCGGTTAGGTGGTTGGGCTTGACATCGACAAGATTTTAAGGAGTGGAATGAATCCTCGGTGAAAAGCTCGGTGAGTGAAAGGTGAAAGGACCCAGAGACTGGAAATACTCCGGGTAAATATCAACAACACCATGTCGACGAGCCCCCAAACTTGTCTTTGCACCATGGTAGCGAAGTTTGTCGCCACGTTTTTCAGTATTGAGGAGTCATGATAGTGATGATTTTCTTCTTCACCATCGAGTGCAAACTAATCAGACCTTAATGCCGACAAGGCGCATGCATCCCATGCCATCAATGTACGGTAGTATTCCCTTCCCTATCCCACCAAACGCCATGCTGGATGCAAGATCATGTAAACCAAACAAAGACACAGAAAAGGCACGAAAGTAAACAAGATGGCTATGCCTTGACTGTGGCATGACCATTCCGGCCGGTCGTCGTCTCAGTCTCCTTCTCCGCCTTCTTTGGAGTCTCAAGGTACGAGCCCAAGGCCCACAGAAGGGCGCATCCGGCCAAGGCGGTGGCGCCGATAATCTTCTTCTCCCACCAGTTGTCGTTCGTGAGAGGCTTAGCCATCTTCACCCTCTTGGCCTGGACCTTCGCGTTCGGCGTCTGGACCTCGGGCTTGTCCGCCAGCGAAGCATTCTTCGCCGCGGCGTCGGCCTCTTCGGCCCGCCGCTTCAGCGCATAAATCTTCTGGCTCAGTTCCAGCAACTCTTCGTCGAGGACCATGTTCTTGGCCCCGTCCACCTCGACATTCTGCACATTGCCGAAGAAGTCGGTGATGCGACGGCTGCGCGCGGCGTCGGCGCCGCCAGGGAACAGATCGTAGCGTACGCCGGCGTGGGAATGAATCTTCTCGTAGGTGTAGCTGTCAAAGAGCTCGCCGACCGTCTTCTTGGAGCTCAGATCCTGGACTTGCGCCTCGAGGAACTCGAGGTTGTAGTATGTGTACCGGTCGATGACGGCGACGCCGACGTCGTTGTCAGCGTGGTGGGAGTAGGATGATTGGTCGAGCTCCGAGGAGCCAGTGGCGATAATGTTGGGGGAATAGAGTTTGCTGTACATTGTGTTCGCTTGGCAGGTGTCAATCATGAAGAGGATCTCGTGGTATCTAAACAGTCAACGGCCGTCACAGAAGCCCAGCGGCTCTGCTTTCTTACCTCTTCTTCTCCCACATCTGCTCGAAGGCATCGGCAAGATCGAAAGCGCCGATCTCCTCGGCGTCCTGGAACTTCAGGAACTCGTTTCCGCCGTGGCCCGTCATGTACACGAGGATGTTGCTCCGGTCGTCGGTCAGGAGGCGCTTGCTGCGAGGCATCTCGTCGCCGACGCGGTCGGTCAGAAGCCGGATAAAGTTTTCGACGGTGACTTCGTAGCCGCGGTAGTCCACCTCGATGTTGTCGCCATACAGATCAACCGCGCGATCCGAGTTGCTATAGACGGTGCCGGGGAAGGCGTTTCGCGGGTTGCAGGCCATGTCGTCGGGCAGCATGAGGATGATCTGCGAGTCGGGGATACCGAGGCGTTTGACGGTACGGTAGATGGAGAGCACATTGGCTAGGTGCCGGTAGTTGAACCAAAAGCGGGATGTACAGACGAGGACGGCCCAGTTGCTAGTGTGTTCGGCCAGCACCGCCGGGGCGAGCGTCGCGGCGGCCAGCATTACAGGCAGTTGTAGGAGGCGTGAGAGCTTCATGACGGCGTCGGGCTGTGATTCGGAAGTTGAGAAAAAGAAAGGAAGATTACAATGTTTCACAGGGTGTGGCAAGGGAGACGAAGGGATCGCGTTGCATTGAAGGATGCTTAGGAAAGTCCGGCTCGGTCAGGTCAGGGGGGAAGCGAGCGCCCTCCACGGAGCTTCACCCTCATGAACGTTAGTCAGCCCGCCCTGCCCTCCACGATCCCCATGCACGGACCATTGTCACCTGCCAGACGGAACTACATACAATCTTGCCGTTTCCTGCAAGACATATGCTTTACCGTTTTGTTCAGTGCAACACTCATGCTTTGGCAAATTGATATAAACATGGCACTCTAGTGGTACGGAATTCAGTCAAAATGATTCTGCGTGGTCACATCCGGGATCGTAAGAGGCATTGGGATATCTTAAGGTTAGGTACCTTTAGCTAGGTAGGTACATACATAATAATTACCTATAGGTATCCGTACCTAATCTCCACCCCCGTTTAAGCACAACACCTAGGTACCTACCGAAGTAAGTAAGTAGGAAGGTAGGTAGGTACCTTGTACCTGCGCCAACATGTTCCCACTCCGTCGCTACCAATTCCGTCCAGCCACTTTGCCGCCCGTCATGTCTGATTCAAAGCGCTTTTGGTGAAGTTCTTAACATCATCTAGGCCGTGGCTGTTTGTTCGATGCCTATTTCTTGGCCAGAACCCATAAAAATTTGGCGTCCACAAGGTCGTTGATCTCGTCCTGCAAGATGATCTCGAGCCCTGCCTCTTTGATGCGGGCCAGGGTGCCCTCGGTGCCCCAGCCGCTCCAGTACATCCAGCCCTTGTCATGGAGCCACTTGTCCATGACAACCTCGGCCATATCCTCGGCAGCGAAGTTGACGAGCATCAGGCCGCCGGGCTTCAGCCACTTTGTGATGCGGCGAATCATCTCAGTCTGCTCGTCGCGGGGCAGGTGGATGACGCTGTACATGCCGACGACAGCGTCGAAGGAGCCCTCGGAGAACTCGACGCCCATCATGTCACCCTCGACGAAGGTGATGCGGTCGGTGCCGTGCCTGGCGAGGCTCTCCCTGGCCAGCTGGATCTGGGTGCTTGACAGGTCGTTGGCGGTGACGAAGATACCCGGGGTCGTCAGCAGCCTCTCGGTGACGGGGAGGCCGCAGCCACATCCCAGCTCGAGGACGCGCGACATCTGTCCGGACAGCGGTTCCGCGGGGAGGAGCTTTTCGAGGAGCTTCTCAAGGTATTCGATGCGGAACCCCGACTGCTGGATGGTCCAGTCATTGTAGGCCGGGGCGATGATGTCGTATGAGTCCTTGAGACGCGACTTGAGGTCCTCAGAGACGAGGGTGGCCCGGTTATCATCCTCTAGGGAAGTTGCCATTGTATATGCTTCTGTTTTTATTTCAAATCCCACTTTGCGTCTATATCTGTGTGTATTCCCAAGACGTGCATGCAAAATGTGCTTTTGGCAGCTCGATGATGCAAAGGAGAAAGGAAAAGGGACCCGTAAGAAGACGGGCAGTATCGCGATATTAATACGTCGACTGCGACGCCGGATGACTCTGAATGAATGCTACGCTGAGCTGACACTGGACGCCGAACTGGGGTCGTGGAAGGAGGGGTTTGGGGTCTATCCCTGCAGATGTAGGGGATGTGGATGTGGCTTCACCGCTGACAACACTCTCTTGTTCAGGACTAGGTGGTGTAACAAGGCGGTTAGTTCCTCTTGACGTCGCCAGGTATACAATAATAGCGATACAATTGGAAATACACAGTATAATTTAGTATGATGCCCAATGGGTGTTCAACACAATAGACTAGGCAGTGTACCTAGGCAGCCCAGCCCGACGAACTATATGGCTGGTGAAGTCTACTTCGTACCTATCTATCCCTGACTATGTACGGATACATGGTGAGCGCATCCAAGGGTCGGCGGCGCCGGGGGGAAGGAGCCGAGCTGGAGGGGGTCCTGGACCGAGCAAGAGTCTGGACGAACCCGGAGTTGGTGCCTGAGTCCCCTACTAGGTAGGTAGGTGGGCAGGGAGGTAGGTAGGTAGGTACCTTGAGTTGAGCGAACCCCCGGGCGTATCTGTCGCCGCAGCTTTCACTGGTCCCGATTGGCGGTCTCAAGACTTGCGTCAAAACCGTCTGATTTCTTCCACGCAATTCCCTTAGTGTAAGGTATCGTGCACATTGTTACCTAGTTCATCAGAATGGTTCAGCTGCGCTGCATACCTAGCTGGCTACCTACCTAGTAATAGTAGGTAGGTTAGGTTAGTCAGCATTGCCGCTCTTGCTCAGGCTCGCGTCACCCGTGCTGAGTGCTGCTCAGGATACGGATACAAATCACCTTAATCACCAAGGCAGAGTAGAATAATTCTTGCTCACGGAAGGCATTTAGGATAATCACAACAACAGTATTATCCCTTTGTTACCCACCTTTCCAAAACTTTTACTCTTAGCCTAATAAATAGCTTCTCCAGGCCATCGGCAGCATGCCTTCCTAATGTATCTAGATTACCCATGCCTAATAGCTCTAGCACCGTGATATCAAACCCGAAAGCCTAGCGCCACCAGATCCTCATCTCCACCCCGATCAACGAGTCCATGCCCAGCTGCGACAGCGGTACCGACATCGAAGCATTTGGGTCCTGGTTATTTCTGAGGAGGAAGGTGAACAGCATGCGACCGATCTCGCGACCGATCTCACGACCAAGAATTGCGGCCGTCTCGTCCGAATGGAGCAGAGACCCTGCCCCCTCCTCGCCTGCAGCAGCCATACGGACCCGCGAGATGAAGGACTGCAGGCTGTTGTTTCCACTTCCAGTATCATCCAAAGATGAAGAGGAGCTGCCGGAATTGTGGTAGATGGCCAATCTTCTGTCTTTGCGGAAGAATGCGTGGTTCTCTGGGTGAACGAGCGAAATCGTCGTTCCTAGACCGATCATGAAGGTGTGTGTGCTGGTCAATGAAGCTTGTGCCGGCCGGAACGGTAGAGGACTCTTTGTCTGAGAGTATTGCTGCAGAGATGGCCTCAAGAAGCTCCTGCTCCATGACTCCACGCGCCCTCGCTGCCTTCGTCCTCTCCATTAATGCCTTGTCGAGCGCCGCGGCGCCAATATCCATGACAACACCGATGTTGATTGCCGAGGCTTTCAGAGCCAGGATCTTTCTGTACTGTACAAACGCATCGAGGAAAGTGTTCGATCCTGAGAAGTTGGCCTGGCCGGGTTGGCCCAAGATGCCTGACAGCGAAGAAAACAGCACGAAGATATCAAGCTCAACGCCCGCCTTCAACGCTGCGTTGTGCAAATTCCACGTGCTCTTGGTCTTGGGCTCCACGACGGGTGTCCAGTCCTCCAGACTCATGCGGGGGAAGGCCTCATCCCGCAGAACCATGGACAACTGAAATATGCCCTTCAGGTGTGGTCCGGCTTCCTCTGCCGCACGAGCGACATCGTCTGGATCCTGCAGTCATTTCGAGCGATCTACTGGTGGTAATATGAATTGACGAAGAGAGATTAAATCAGTAGGAGGATGATGTTGAAACGTCTGAGTTCATACCGAAAAGAAATGAGCAGACAACGCGCTGATATATTGGCAGCTCCTTTTACAAGACTCTTTTGGTCCATTGTAACTACTTATTCACTCCTGTAAGTATCCCTTGCCCGCTTCCATGAGGCGAGCGGCGATATGTCTGTCCGTGTGTTGGCTATCAGGTCAAGGCTTACGCAAGTCTTACTGAAGAATTGTCGAATGTGCAGCAGACTCGGACTCCGTGGTATCACGCTGCGCCAAGATCCTGGGACGACCAAAGATTATTTCGTGCAGATGCGCAGCAACTTATACATAATGGGGAACATTTTATAAACTCTTGGCAACCGTATGTGTGCATGTTACTCTCGTCCTTACAAATTCATGAAGCAGACGAGTAGGGGGTGTTCTGACAACGTCACTTCTGTACTAATATTATGCCGTGGGGGATTGTGAGCAAATGTAACCCCCAAGCTGACTTGTTGATGTATGCAGAATTGATACGTTACCACAATGGCATGATCTACACGCAAGGATTCAATGAACCAGTACGACAAGTAACGTCCCGGGCCCGGAGTCATTGCTTGAGATCCACCACGAAGATGATGAACCAGAAGACTCCAGGCCTTTGCAACTTATTGAGCAGCTGCCAAGGAGTGTGAGTTAGGGATATCACATAGCATCTAGCGGACAGCATGTCGTGATGCACGGATGAATCTACTCCACAAGTCCCTCCAAGTTTACAAACTTCGCAAATTGCTTGTTTCGCTCTTGGCATAGTTATTTCTTTTTCAGAGCCATCATGACTCTATAACTTCCTCATGACTACGACCTCTGGTATTTTGCTCGCTACCCTTCATCAAAGACTTTCCTTTTTCTCTTTCAGTACAAGATGACATTATGGAGTCTGAATCTCAGCCCTTCATTGACTCAAACCCCGAACTTGAATCCTATTATGACTCTCTCAAGTCGAAGATTGGGCACTCATCTTTTTCTCATGGGCGTACGTCACTTTGGGCCTTTTGGCTACTGGGAACGTAATACCTACTATCTCAGCCACCAAGCAGGTAGGACCTCGAGAGAGTTCCAAGAACCGGCGATGAAGTGCTTACGTCTGCTGACGCTTAGTACAAAGTCCGTAGGCAGTCGGATTCTATAGAGAACACATTGAAGTCCCAAATCGAAGTCTATCCGAGTATATTGTGGTTATTTGTTGTTCATGATATTGTAGTTGTAAGTTCAGGGACACACTTTTTGATTACTCAAAAATGTCACCATCGCAATCTATCCACCCGTTTCAATTAACGATCACCAAGGCCTGGATGCAACTACAATACAGAACTCAGCCTCACTAGGGGGTTGGGGCTTGGAGGTTGCCAGTTGGGGATTGGGAGCTCGATGTTGCTTATCTAGGTACGTCGTAAGGTACCTACCTACCTACCTATACCTACCTACTTAGGTACCTAAGGTCAGGTACGGATACGTAAGGGTTGCTTGCGGCTGAGGTGATTCTGCGGGGTGTCGTCCGACCGCTTTCTCGCCTGTGACGCCTCCCGCATGCAGAACCAAACTTCTTTTTGAACTGGCTGCCAAAACCGCTTTGGAGATGGGATGACAGGCGTCTGATGGGCTCAGGCTCCAATAGCCTACCTACCTACCTAACCTACCTATAGAATGCGTTCATACATGATGGCTCTTAGCCCTAGTCACTCGCTGATCGGACAAACGACGGGGACAACCTCGCATCAGACAATATAGTATTCGAAGCTTCAACAGTCAACAAGAATAACAAGATCATTATCAGCAGTCTCAGCTACCAACGACTCCTGTCGCTCGATTCCTCCCTATTCACCTCTAACACAGACACGACGACACACCTTTCTCGTCCACTGTAGGCAGTTTGACTTTCAGCCAGGGCCACCCATAATTAGAGCCTTTGCTTTGAACCAAAATCAAGCTTGTCCGCTACGGCAGGCCCGGCTCTCCTCCCCATCACGTAAAAGCTAGAGCAGTATTCAACATGTCGGGCTTACCTGTCCTGGGAGGGAACATCTCTTGGACAACGCATCAGGCCTACCGATTGAAAGCGAGTCAAGGGCCTTCTGGTACTAACACTTGAGGATATAACTGCTTACGCTTCCTTGACCCTGACATAGAACATTGATGTTGACGGTCTACTGAGGAAGGCGCTGTGAATCTCTGCAAATCCATGGCGTTCTTTATTATTGGCCTTTGGGCGCATTTTGGCTTTCACTTATGCCGTGTCACTTGCGTCCTTTACATAGACTCCAAGGGACGGCAAGTCAGTGTCCACGCTTCCGTACTTCTTTCCAGCCACCTGCCACGGCTTCAGCCAGGAATGGAGCCTGGCGGACTTCCTGTCAAACATCATGTACCTTGGTCCATCTTCAGCAAAGAACACACACACAAGCAAGTCAAACGGTTCAAGTAAACTCTATACTGATGATTCATGGACCATATCTTGAAGATAGCCGCCAGATCGTTTGGTTTCGTCAGGATCACAAACCCGCAGCACTACTTAGTCCAAGGGATCCCCCCTCCCCATCGCGGGCGAGAGCGAGGGGCAGTGGCTGGAGATCCCGGACTTCTATATTTGGTTCGGCGGTCAAGTTACGTCAATGGCCATCGAATATGGCCATCGAGATCATGTTAGGTTCGCGCCTTATCGAGATGTAACCGGATATCACCAGACTTTGGAAGTTTGACCATAGAATCCCCAATTTCTCCTGGAATCTGCCGAGGTTGCTCACCTCCAACGCTTACAAGAACTGCGGCAAAACTGCTTGCGAACATCAAGAAGTGGAACATACTCGCGCATGACAACACAAACTGCCGCAAGCACAGTCTAGAGGACCCTGAATGGGACGAGCACATGGGTTACGCGTCGTCATCAAGGCCCGCGAGGACATGTTGAAACAGCACGGTCTAAGTGACGATACCGTGGCATCCGAGAAATTGGGGGCAACCAAATTCACGATTTTTGTTTTTACTTTTGATTTCTTGGTTTGGCCCGAGCGCTTCCGCATCTGCAAGGGCAAGAAGGCATCATCCCAACCCACCTTCAGTCTGGAGGGGCTGACAGAGTGCTGGATGCCTCATGGGGGCGGGTAGAGGATGTGCCTTGGCTGCCACGTTGCCAAATTCAACAACATGGGTCTCTGGGCGTGCTCTTGGACAAGTTTGAGATGGAGTTGATCATACCTGACGAGAGATGGGTTCTGTAGCTAAGTACCGATGGAGCCTTGCCGCCAAAGGGTCTGTCTGGTCTGGCTGGCCGTTGGAGTTTGATTATCTAAGCTTGATTTGCGAAAGCAACCTCTGCACCTGGCATTTCCGGACATTGTCTCGTCCAACTCCTGTTCTCTTGCACCCTACGTGCCACCATGACGTTTGGCGCTAAAACTGGGGCGGGACAATCACATGCGAGTGAGTTGTCGCTTTCCAGTTCACCACCCCTCATACGACCATGAATTACGAGAGGAGGAGGAACGGAACGTGTTGACGGCAGGCGACGGCACTTGTAAGTACCTGTGCTAATTTGGTTACTAGTATCAAGACATGCTTTGTGTATGCTGGCAGGACCCAATGAGAGGCGCCCGGACTGCAGGAGAATGAAGAGTCATCTTGAGCGGCTGACGCGCCTGAAGTAGCAGCAGGTAATATCCTGTCTGGCAGGTGCAGTGCAGTGCAGGGAAGCTACGGCAAACAGTGACAGTGACATTTGCGACCTGATAGGTGATAGGCTGCTTGGTTGGGATGGGGCCATCTGCCCCCTCCTAGTGTCATTCTACAGGTATCCAGCCTGTCACTCGCTGAGTCGCCCAAGCCTCTGCAACGAACCCCCTCGTTGACACATTCGGCAACTGCCAAAACCAAACCAAACCACACCACACCACAACCGGCCCACCTGCTGGACCCTTGCTTCTTCCTTCCTTCCTTGCTTGCTTGCTTGCTTGCTCGCTCGCTCGTGGGCTGGAGAGAAGGAAGAAGGGTCTCTCTGCATAGACATAGGTAGGTATCTTCTGGGGGGGGGGACGGGGAACGGAGGACTTGTCCAAACAACACATCAAACCAGACCACACTTGTTGTGTTTGGCACGGCCCCGTCGCCCTTGGATCATCTTCATGATATGTGACCATTTTACAGAAAACAAAGCAACAACACGCCTGTCTCGCGTCGCCCGTCCATGATCCATGCACCGTCACCCCAGCCACACCGGCAGAGCAACAGCCAGCTGCGACAGCGTTTGGTACATGTGTGATTTCTTTTTATTTGATTAGCTCTGCGACCTGGGACCTGCGACCCGCGAACTGCGGCCTCCAGCACCACCACCCACCGTGTGTGTGGTGTACGCCCGGACCAAAACAAGCCAAGACAAGAAAGACCCTTTTCCGCGGTAGCTTGCTTACCTTGGGGAGCAAGCCTGTGGTGTAGAATCCCAGCATACCTGGGTAGCAATCCACATATTGGTTTATATCCCCCCTCGCCATCCACCCGTCGTGGTCAATCTGCAACCGAGATACCCTCTACATTGTAATTCCCCACGGCATCTTGCTCTATCCCCACCGGCCGGCCTCCGACCTGACCGATCCTGGATCTGGGTCCATCAGTCTCCATCCATCCCCCCAGCCTCTTAGCGCTTGAGAGGTCGGTGCCCACTACTTCGTACCTACTTTGACTGGTCCGAGAGGGGGGCTTCAGACCGAAGCAAAACCCGTGGCAGAATTTCCCTTCTTCAGTCGCTTGCTGGCTTGCTTGCTTGCTTGCCTGTTGTCACCTCAGGCTCTGCTTCAATCTATGCTTCAATCTCGACTTGGTTTATCGTCACTCAAACCTTCTCCTTCCAACCCCATACCCGAAAGAGCCAACCAGCTGTACTCCAACCCGAGCGCACCTCGAGCGTGCGGCCATTAAACCGTCATCCTCCCGCCGCCGCCTGAAGCTTATTTCGCCTGTCCAAGCCATCCGGGCCTCTGAGTTTACTGGTCTCTCTAGCTGCATTAACCGCCGTTTATTTTTATTTTCTTCCACTCTTCCACCGCTCTCTTTCCTCGCTAGGCCTGTCACGTACGCCGTTGGCCTTCCGCCGAACACCTCCGAGTCTGCATCTACATCCACACTCTGAGCGGACATCTGCATTCTCCCTGCGCAGCCGAAAACATGGGGCGTCCGCCCGCGTACATTTTCGTCGTTAGGTAGGCCTTTCTCTTTTTCCATCCATTTGAGTCATGGGAGGCTGACAAAACTGCAGGCACGGCGCCCGTCTTGACGCCGCCGACAAAAAGTGGCACCTCACCTCTCCGACTCCTTACGACCCTCCCCTGACCTACGGCGGCTGGCAACAAGCAAAAGCCCTCGGAATCCGCATCGCCAACATCCTAAGACAAGCCGAAGCAGATGGGATTGCAGAACCCAGCCTCTCCAAAGGCCGCAATGGCTCCGCCGACTCCCAGAAGAAGCGACGAAAGTTCAAGGTCGTCCTCCACAGCTCTCCGTTCCTGCGATGCGTCCAAACATCCGTCGCCATCGCCGCCGGTCTAGCCCAGGCGCCTCCCGCCGGTCTTCTCTCATACCCGCTGTCCTCGCCCAGCGCGAACCCTTCCGCCTCGCCATTTATTTTGCCCGCTACTGTATCCGACGAAGTCGGCCCGTTGCCTTCCGACACGAACCACCACAAACCCGAGTATTCCAAAAAGAAGATAAAGAAGGCCATTCTCCGGCTGGATGCCTTCCTTGGCGAGTGGCTTTCCCCTGCATACTTCGAGATGATTACACCGCCCCCTGGCTCTGCTATGATGCTGGCTGGCGCAAAGGCAGACCTTCTGCGGCAGGAGCATATTGGCGTCCACGACCAGGTCGTCGAGCATTCCCATCACCATGCCAACTCTGTTGGCCAAGCTCAGAGCCAGCAGAGCCAGCTGTGGAACAGTCCCGTTATCAAAGCAGCCCCCGAGCGGTCCGGCTCGATCGACTCGGAATCGCCGTCTATTCTCGGCCTCGACAACGTTTCCTCCATAGCCGGTGCTCTGCCGCGAAGCCGCGCTGATAGCGCAGCTAGCTCGTCGAGTCAGCGGGTGCGCTTTGCGCTACCAGAACCCGCAAACCCCAACGATGGATATCTTGCCCCGACTCCCAATTACGCCATCTCACCGAGCCACAAGATCCCCGACGGCTACGTGGCGCACGCGCGAGATGCCTGCGTTTCCGTTGACTACCAGTGGGACTCGATGAGGGAGCCCTTGGACTGGGGCGATGGTGGCAAGTACGGCGAGGAGTGGACAGCCATGCACCACCGCTTCAGGAAGGGTATCCAGAGGTTGGTGGACTGGTACACCACGGCCGAGCGCCCCGCCGAGATGGTCACCAAGACGGTGAGGACGGCAAGGAACGGTGACACTGAGTGTGCCATTGAGGATGACGACGACGACGTCGAGCCCGTGGTGATCCTTGTTTCTCATGGTGCCGGATGTAACGCTTTGATCGGCGCCATCACCCACCAGCCGGTCCTCATGGATGTCGCGATAGCTTCCTTGACGGTAGCCGCGCGCAAGCCGGGCCGCGAATCCGAGCCCTCGGGCCTGGATACCCCCATGTCGGAGGTCGACTTGGACCCAATGTCTGGCACGAAAGGCCTGGTTCCTGTTCACCACTACTACGATCTGAAGATGTTTGCAAATGTCGATCACCTACGGCAGCCTACCTCTGCCACCCACAACCTATCCAGAGCCCCGTCCACGGCATCGAACCACTCACAAAACGGCCAATCGAACCAACGGGGCCGTGTTCCGGCTCTGAACACTTATACGCCTAGCCCGATCGCTTTCAACCCTGACTCGTTTGCCTTTCCGGGCAGCCGAAGCAGCTCGGCGAACGCGAGCCTAGGCAGCATGCGCCGCACCGCGCACAACACAAGCTCCCTGCCTCGGGCCCCTGCATTAAGCACGGGCGGAATCACTGTGGGAAGCGGCGCCACGAGCTTCACGAAACCTTCACCGACGCTCTCCGTTGGGCTGTGGTCGCCCATCACACCGCAGAAGCAGGTGGAAGAGGAGGACGAGGACGATGACATTTTCCCAGACTTTGACCATCGCAAGAAGCTGGCGGCTCTCTCCCAGCCTGCTCAAGAGATTGTCAAGCCTCCTACCCCTGAAAGGAAGGAGCAGCAGATGGGAGGCCCTGCAAAGGTTCCCCATAGACTACAGGAGATTTCTCGACCTACCTCGAGTGACGGGACCGACGAGCAGAACGAAATCCCTCGGCTGGGCACATTTAACAAAGGTGGTCTGTGGGGATCGCCGCGTCCGCTGTTACAGACGGAAATCATGCGCGACATGACGACGTCGAAGCGGCGATGGACCGTCAACGAGCGCGCCTAGGGTTGTGTGTCTCATCCCAGGGGGTGCATGCATACACTGCGATGCGGAACGTGTGGAACGACAAAGAGTCTAAAGAGCTCATGATTATTGCACACAAAACAGCACAACAGGACACAACACGAAAGTGCCACAACAGCCGTACACAGACACGAAACAGGATCAGACGTACATTTGGGTGGTAATGAACAACATCTCAACTTCATCAATTCTACTTTTCTATTCTTCTTCATTTCTGGCATGGCGTAAATGGCACCAGGGGGCCAAAAAAATGAAATCATCGAAAGGGAATTTGCGGGTGGTTTTAAAAACATGACGTATATTTTTTAATAGCACAAGGGGCAGTTGCGGAGGAGGCCGTCTTGTTTCTCCACGAAGCCGCGAACCTCAATTCTTACAAAGCACGTTTAGCATAGCCGAATGGAAACACAAAAAAGTGTCTAGTGTGACCTTTGCATATATCTAGTATGTCTATGACAACGATTTCTGATCTAGGGGTAGCTGCATGGTGCAGTCAACCCCGCGCTTCTACTCTTGTTTTGACGTAAGAAACTGGGGCGAAAGTGTAGCATAGCAAAAAGAGGGAAACAAAAAACAAAAAACAGAGCTCCAGGAGTGCCTCCGTCAAAACGCCCATTGTATAAGTCTTATGATTTCCGATTAGGTCCCGTTCGTTCGTTCATTCTACCACATCGCGCCCGCACCGTCTCGTCCTCCTCCAACTTGCCTTCCTCTGCTTCGCCTCCCCGTCACCCCTCGTTTACCCGAAAGCCTTGTTCATGGCCTGGTGGGCCAGCTCGACGCCTAGGAAGGTGGCGGCGTTGGCGGGCACGGCCCTCGCGAGAGCGGGCCCGAAACCGGGGAAGAAGGCCTTGAGGCCGCCGCGGCCGTAGACTTCGCGGACGACGCCGCCGAGGGTGACGTTGCCCTCGGCGGTCTGCAGGCGGGACTTGACGGTGTCGACGGGGAAGACGGGGATCCACATGGCGACGCCGGCGGCGGCGCCGGCGGCGGTGATGGCGAGCAGGCTGAGGTCGCCGGTGGGCTTGCCGGTGAGCGGGTCCTTGGGGGTAAGGCGGCGCTTGATGTACTCGTAGGCGGCGAAGTAGGCGGCGCTGCCGGGGCCGTCGCGGGCGAGGGTGGCGGCGCTGCCGCGGAAGACGGAGCGGAGGCCGCCCTCCGCGTAGAGCTGGCGGACGACGTCGGCGCCGCCGGCGTACTTGGGGGCCTCACCGGGCTTCAGGCGCTGGGACTGGACCTGGAGGATGACCTTGACGCGCTCGAAGGGGGCGGTGATGGCGGTCATGGGCACGGCAGAGAAGAAGCCGGCGGCCGAGACCTGGGCGATGCTGAGGGGGGCCGAGGGGTCGGAGGAGGCGGAGCGGACGAGGGTCTTGCCTACGTCGTAGCCCCAGAAGGAGACGGCGACTGTTGGGGGTCGCGGGGGTCAGTCTGGGTTCTATCTGCGCGGCGCGGTATGAGAGGAGGAGGGGGAGGAGGAGGAGGGAAACGTACACATGGGGGTAACGCCGACCAATGGCGCCGAGACGCCGGCGTACAGGCCCCTGCGCAGGCCGTCGCGGGCGATGCTCTTCTTGACGACATCGATGGCGGACGAGTAGACTCCCTTGTCGGCGGTCTGCAGGCGGACCTTGACGAGGTCGAAGGGGTGGCCGACGACGACGGCGCAGACGCCGCCAAAGCCGCCGGCGGCGAGGGAGCGAAGCTGGGAGGCGAGGCCGGAGGCGGCGGCCTTTGCGTCGGCCTCGAGCTCGCCCTTGGACTCGGGGACGTGGGGGATCTTGTCGGCGACGGGGTTCGGGAGGGCGGACTGGAGCTTGGCGTTGAGGCCCGCGGCGGCTTCCGAGGTCGAGGGCGCCATTGTGCGGGTGGGGTATGTAGGTTAGGAGGAGAGGAGGAGGAGGAAGAGGAGAAGAGGCGAAAGTTGTCGCGATGGAGGATACGGGAGAGCGGAGAGAGTATTGGGTGGGTGGCTGTCGTAGGAGGAGGAGGAGGGAAGTCCGGAGGAGGGAGGTTTCACGTGCCAGCGTTTTAGTCGTGGTGTTTTGGTGGTGCTCTGCGCAGTAAATGGAGGGAGAAATAGAAAAAACACTATCAATGGTTCCCGACCAGAGTCCCGTGCGGTCCGTTCCTGGCGTTGTGGGCTGTTCGACTAGCGGCTAGGAAGCTATCGTGCGTGCGAAAAATAGGATTAAAAGAATCGGTGTCTTTTTTGTCGTCCGTTGAGGCGTTGGTTTTTCTCTGGCACGGCCGGGCCGCCAGTAAAGTAAATCGAGAGAGATGGGCCAAGGGAAGCTGGGCCGTGAGCTCTTCTACGTCACAACGAGCCTCGGCACACACACACACACGCCCGCCCTCCAACCGGAGTCTCCACTTGTAGCCGGAGTCTGGGGAGGGGCTTTTCAGGTGATCCACTGGGGGATGTATGTCTCCAGATAAATCGGGGGCTTTTTTGGTGGTTCTTCTGGCTTGTGATGTTTTTTCTGTTTGCGGACGCAGGTCGAGGTTGTGAAAATGGTTCTAGAAGAAGGGCCGGTGCAACTGACTAGGAAGTCTGAGTCTAAAAAAAAAAAAAAAAAAGGACAGTTTCCCCAAGAGACAACTTTCACGACAGAGCTCATCCCGGGGCGCGCGGGATGCAACTGTAAAGTGACTTTTTATTTTATTTTTATTTTGTTTCTTTTCTGCTGTTACTTGGCCGCCGGTTCAGCGCTTGCGCACTGGTGCCTCGGTCTTTCGGCTTATCTGTGGTGCAGCGCAAATGCTCAGTCCGGGGGAGAAGAGGAAGGGACGCTAGAAACCGGGGGCCCTTGCTTTAGCGGGGAGCGCGGCTGCTGCGCTGTCGACCTGGAGAAAACATGTTGTGTGAGCGGGCCTACGAATACCGGTGCTACCTACCGGTATACTTACCCACTTCGTATGTACCCAAGGAGGGGTCAATGTTGCCTTGATGCACCTGGACCAGCAGCCAGCCAGCTACATGCCTCCTCGTCTTTCTTGGTCCCATCTTCGGCTCGCGATCGGGTAATCCCAAGTGCATGGATAAAAGGATGACGGGTGACGCGGATGCTGATAGTGGGGGACCGGTAAACGGGACGAAAGTCAATTCCACAAAGCTGCCAGACCTCCCATGTGACTTGCCATCATCTTCATCATGGTAAAACGCAATACACTCGGGACGCTCCTCCGCCTTGGGCTGCAGGTCAAGTGACGAGACTTCCCAGCCCGTACCACACAAGGCCAGCACCAAGAGCTGCGCCGGACAGACGGAGGTGATGGGAAACTTGAAAATAATCGGCAATGCCCCGAGACCTCTCCGGTTTGACCAACGACCCGACGCGCGGGGGCGGGCATCGTGGATTGGCTCTCTCTTCCATGTTGGTGTCATGGCACCAGGCTATCTCTCCATGGTGGCGGGCACATCCTCGGGTCGACGGACGTTTCTTCTGTCCCCGTCCCGAACCGCCATCACCTTCCGTAAGCTGCAACATCAAGTCTTCCCCTTCTTCCCCTTTCATTCTTCTTTTCTTTCCAATGCCTCGCACGCGCATCAGGCATAGGGCGTTCGTCTACTCATACAGGGTCTCGGAATGGCTGTAACAATGCTTCCTTCCCATGATGCCCAATTCCTGTGTGCGGACTTAAACAAGAAAACGCAAAACACAACGAGCTGTCTCTCACACTCGCTTGCCTTGTCACGTTTTGTGTGGTTCTTACTAGACTCTTGGAAGATTGAGGCCTTGACAACGTACCCGAGTCCTCCAAGAGTCCAGCGATAAAAAGCAAACAAAGGCAACACGCCGGTTTGGGCATGGACATGGGCATGGGAAACAGCTCGATCCGCATTTAAGGGGTATAACCCAACAAGTACCATGCCTCGCGAAACCGCCTTCTACAGGACAAGAAAAAAAAAAGGGGAATTTCTATCACCAAGCCTCTATGCGGTTCTCCTTTGCCCCTCCCTGTTCCGCTGTCTAATCAATGAAAGAAAAAAAATGATAGTACACGGACTAGACTCCTCTCAACTGCGCTTCGTGTGGTCGTAATCCGTCAACGACTCGACAATGATCGGCGCGAGCGTCATCGCCACTACGCGCTCCCCTAGAATGTCCTCTTGAGCGGCGGTGCAGCCAGGCCTGTCGACCGTCCCACTCCACACCAGCAGCTGGCGTCTCCCTCCCTCTCGACCTGGACTACAATGTCCATCGAGTTCTTGAGGAGGTGCTCCCTCACCCGGTCCCGGACTTCGTCCAGGCTTGCGCCCCGACCCGCCACCACGTGCACAATACCCTGCAGCTTGTCGCCCGAGCCCTCGTTGCCGCGGTCGTCCATCCAGAACTTGGGCACCGAGTAGTTGACGACGCCCTTCTGCTGCAGAATCCCCGCCAGCGTGTTGCGCAGGTTGTACTCGACGTCGTCAGGGACGTTGAGGAGAAGGTTCCGCGCAGACGACTTGATGAGCGGGACCGACGCCAGGAAGATGAGGATGGCGATGGCGCAGGATGCGAGAGGGTCCCAGAACGTCCAACCCGTGTAGTACGTCAGGATAGTCGACAACACCACCGAGGCGCTCCCCATTGTATCCGCCAGAACGTGGAGAAAAATACCCTCCATGTTGTCGTTGTGATGCGAGTGCCCGTGGCTGTGCTTCTTCCCGTGTGAGTGATCATGTCCATGGTCGTGTCCGTCGTGCGAATGCGAGTGCCCGTGGCCGTGATCATGGCCATGGTGGTGGTGGCCGAAGCCCCAGAGACCTAGCAGGTTGATGACACCGCCGAGGAAGCTGACAATGAGAAGCTCTCTGAGCCGGTGGAGCTCCTGCCCTTCCCATATCCGTTCAAACGCCTCCACAATGATTTCGACGCTCAACAGCCTGGTGTCTGTAAGCCTTCGTGCCCTCAATTGAATGGGGGGTGTAGAACCTACATCAGCAAGATGCCGTTGGCAAAGCCACTCAGTGCCTCAATCTTTCCCAGCCCAAAGGGAAACCGCTGGCTTTGGGGCCACTTGCTCGTAACAGCGGCGCAGAGCCCGACAAAGAGTGCAAAACAGTCGAAGAACATATGGATCGTGTCGCTTAGGAGGCCAAGCGAGTCGGTGACGTAGCCGTAGAAGGCCTGCACTGCCATGAAGCTGAAGTTGAGACTGCGGACGCCATGTCAGTTGGGGCACGACCATTAAGTGGGCTAGCTGACTCACATCATGAAGTAAAAGATCCTTCTCGAGTCCTTCTCTACGAGGATGGTGTGGAGAACCGGAACGGCAGGTGTGTACTTCAGTAAGACCCTCGTGAACAACGATGGCTTGGCGTGATCGTGTCCGTGGGCGTGTGCATGGTCATGATGATGATGTTTATCGCAATGTGCATGGGAGTGGTCGTGAGAGTGGTCATGTTCGTGGTGGTGGTGGTTGTGTTGGTGGACTACTTTTGTTTCGTCGAGAGGTTGGAATTTCGCCGAAAAGGACCCGGACGTTGGTGTCAATAGCTGGCGCCCGCTCGGCGTGATTTCTGTTTTCCAGCCGTCCATTGTCGCGAGCGACTGCGGCGGCGCTTTTCCTCGAGGAAGAGAGGATTGGCTCGAGTTCGTGCGGTAGTGCGAGTGTCCGTCGTGGGTATGACTGTGTGACGGTTCATGATCGTGTGCGTGGCCGTTACCGGTCGAGTCTTGGCTTTGGCTGTGGGAATGCAGCCCGCCGTTGGACATTGTCGACTTCAAGGCATGGAGGGACGGTGGCGAGTGCGAGTGAGAGTGCATGTGGTGATGATGGGCGTGGGGGAGGGCGGAGGATGGTAAGGCGTAGGACGAGGCCATGTCGACCGCGGCGCGTTGGAGATGTCGGTCTGGGGAGGCCGAGTTCCGGGTCGGAAGCGGCGTCGCTGTCGTTGTCGCCGTCGTTCTCGTTGCGGACGTTGTGCGGAGACAGGCGTGAAAAAGGGCGTCTCTCTTCCACTCTGTCGTGTTTTCTCTGGGTCGTCCTCGTTCGTCGCTCCACCAAGACCCGTTGATTCGAGATGTCCCCTCGGTACTTAGGTCTCCCCTATCATGGATAGCCCCGAGTCATGGACTGGGTTTAACCCGTATTGTTTGTTTTCTCCGCGGCGTCTCGAAAACAATGCCGACGACAACGAAGGACGGTAGCGGTTATGTGAATCAGCAAGTCGGTCCGCAAATTGAGGTGTCCCAAGACATTCAACGCCGTGGAGCTGGGGGGGGGGGGGGAGGCAAGAGTCGTGTGCACGGTGTGGTGTAGTGGTATTCGTATCTTCAGCCGAGAGCGGCAGCAGCGTCGACGGTTCAGGGGACCAGCCGGAATGGAGTCGCCCCGTCAATGACGTTGCGCCGCAATCGTAACGCTGCTGGGCGGCTTCGAGTCTTTGAGAGGGGAAGGACGGGAAATTTGATGGTCAATGGACGTGCTGGCCAATAGCAGAAGCAACCCTAGGAATACCGGATGTAGATAAGTTGGCCTGGGCAAACGGAGTTCTGGCTGGAGGGAGGCAATCAATTTAGAGCGGACAACAAGCAGCTACGAGCGATCGCTAGCAGCGTGTGGTATGCGGATTGCGGGATGCCAGTGTTGATGTGCTATTTTGTGTTTTGGCTGCGGCCAAATACATACCAAATAATTAGCAGCGCTCCGGGATGCATTGCTTGCCGGGTGGTTCCTCCTTTCAGCGCCTTCAGATGAATCTCGTGCCTTATCCCAATGAGGAATACAGCAGTCAACCCCTGCAGATTTCTCCGTGTGGGGAGGACAAGCTGGCGGCACGTTCGTTGTGGCGGTCGATGTGATTCGCCATTGGAATTAAACTAGACAACCCTCAAGAGGGGAGGGGACGCTTGGCTTGCTGCCGAGCTGCTGCTCGGAGCTGGCTGCATAAAGTTGCCCATGCAAGCAGGCGCAGGACGGGCCAGAGACTCAGGGGCATGCCGCACAGATAATCTGTGTTGGGACGAGTGCGGAGAAGGCGGTGAGGTGGCTAACACTTATCATCCTCTGTACCTTTGCAGTATGGAGTATATGAACAGTACTACGTAATGTACTGTACGGTTGCAGCCCCCCACCCTGGGCAAGCCATGCCTTGCCTGAGGAGTCCGGAACCGCAGTGTCGCAGACAGACATTGATGTCTTGCTTTTTAGTCGTATTTGCCCATGCTTCCGATGGTCTGTGTCGGTTTTGCATGTGCGGCAGATGGTTTTTTATTGATTGGTTGATGGAAAGGAGGTCGAGTTATCCTTTTCGTTTCCCCCAAAGCTCAAGGGAAGGGCAATTGTGCATGTTATGAATGTGTGAAGCATCTCGTACTTTGCGCAACGGAAGAGAGTTGATCAGGTACGTACCGAGTAATTGTCTTATCGGCCACGTGACACATTCTTTCCCACTCCCCTAAGCTCTTTATCGGGTGCGGCGACCTCTGATTGGCGCCACCGTTGCAACATTGCAAAGTCCATCCCAAGTTGGAAGGCGCGGACGAAGACGAGCTCTTGGAAGGAGGGTCTCCAACCTACCTGCCCTGTAAAGCAGTACATCCTCAGTCCCGCCTTGGACGAGAGGCCATCGTCGGTCACGCGATAGTCTGGGCAATTCGTCTTTTCCTACTCCATTCGCTTGAGGCAAAAACGCAAGGCCAGGTTCCCGCCGTCCGCCTGTCCCTCCATGCAACACCTCATGCGTCAAGAACCGATGTATTGCAACTTCAGATGACAGGACGGGCCAGCTTGCATAATCAACACCACCGCTACCGCATCTGAGGGTTGACGATCATCCTGAAACCCTACCATAACCCTCATCACCGCTTCTGGCCGACTACCTCAGCACACGCGACGAGTCCCTGCACACACCCGCACGCTTGGCCGTCGCACTTCGCCAACATGTCGGTTGTGCCTCTTGTGCTCTCTGTCCTTGCTGGCATTTTCACCACTCTCGTTGCCGCCTTGGGCATCAACCTCTTCACGCGTCTGCTTCCATCCCGTTACCACGCAGCCGAGAATCCCAAAGATGATCACATTCAGATTTTGGTGTTGGGCGACATAGGCCGCAGCCCTCGGATGCAGTACCATGCCCTGAGTATCATGAAGCACGGAGGCAGGGTCGACCTCGTCGGGTACAAGGAAACGGCCCGCCACCCGGGGCTCGTGGGCAATGAGCGAGTGGCTCTGTACCCTCTACCTCCCCTCCCGACTGTATTTAAATGGAACACATTGCCCTTCTTCATCAACAAGCCTGCCAAGGTCATCTGGCAGAGTTGGTCCATCTTCTATGTCCTGGCCTACACGGCGCCCCCGGCCCGATGGATCATTATCCAGGTAGGTGACCCCGTCATCTTATGATGCGCGGTGGCTGACTCTCCCAGAACCCCCCGTCCATCCCGACCTTGCACTTGGCTCTGCTCGTATCTCTTTTGAGGGGAAGTCACCTCCTCATCGACTGGCACAACTATGGCTGGTCCATCATGGCAACCGGCCGCAGCCGGAAGAACCCTCTTGTTTGGCTCTACAAGAAGTACGAGACCTATTTTGGCAGACTTGTGCCCACGGCCAACCTTACCGTCACCGATGCCATGGCGCGCCAGCTCAAGGCGAAACCCTACAGCAACACGAAGCCCATCTTCACCCTGCATGACCGCCCGGCCGAGGTGTTTCAACCCATCGAATCGTCCGATGCTCGCTTGAAATTTCTCTCGGGGCTCAAAGAGACTAAAAGCATTGCCCAGGGTATCGTCGACGGCACTACACGCCTCATCGTCAGCAGTACCTCTTGGACGCCCGATGAAGACTTTGGTCTGCTCCTAGACGCCCTCGTCGCCTATGCACACCCCGAAGAAGCCGTCACCGAAAGCGGCGCGGGAAGGCCTCCGATACTGGCCATTATCACTGGCAAAGGACCCCAAAAGGCCGAGTACGAGGAGAAGATTAAGAACCTCCGCCTCGAGGGCAAGCTCCCCGATATCACAATACTGACCGCTTGGCTGTCCACCCGCGAGTACGCCACGCTACTCGCTTGCGCCGACCTTGGTGTTTGTCTACATATGTCTAGCTCCGGTGTCGACTTGCCGATGAAGGTGGTCGACATGTTCGGCTCGGGCTTACCTGTGGCAGCATACTCTGCGTACGAGAGCTTCTCTGAGCTGATCAAGGAGGGTGTGAACGGATGCGGCTTTGAGACGGCTGCAGAGTTGGCCGTGGTCTTGGCCAGACTGTTGGGTGAGGGTGGCAAGGATGAGCTGGAGAACCTCAAGGCGGGAGCTGTGAAGGAAGGAAGTTTGCGTTGGGACGAAGAGTGGGATCGCGTTGTAGGGCGGGTCGTGGGAGTGATTGACAGCTAAAGATGCTGGGTTCAAATTGAATCGTAAGTCTCGATACTCACCGGTTGTTGACTATGCAAGAGGTTGGCATATCCGCAATGGCTTCGGTATTATACTGCAAAGATGGAAAGATCCGCACCCTCGAGCGACTACCGACATGTTAGTACCACAAAAATATTCAGGAAAATCATGACAAGCTTCGGGATCCATCATAGGCCACTCAAACGCCAGACACCAAGAGCAAAAGAATTGATTTCGCCCGGACTTGAACCGGAGACCTTCAGTGTGTTAGACTGACGTGATAACCAACTACACCACGAAACCATGTTAGACGAGGTATTGTTGAATATTGAGGTGATTTTGGTAATTATGACTTCTCGTAGTGTGGAAAAGGGGAAAATCTGGTCTCCGCTGTGGGGTTATCGGCAACCCTTGAGAGACCAATAGGAGTGCTCCTGCTAGCGCCGCCAGCGAAGGAGAAGAGACGGAAAATGACTAGTCCTTCTCGCGAATGCCGCATGCTGGCCGAGTTGCTCATCTGTGGAGCAGCAACGATGTCGGCATGGTGGTCAGCATGGTGAGGAACGACTGTTGGTTCGCAAGGTGAAGAGGGGGCTGGCTGGATGGGCAGCCAGAGGTCACGTGGGGAAACCTCGCTGCCAATATCATTCAGTCAACTGATTAATTAGGTAGGTACTATTTGTCGCTCGCGGTTTCTGTTCCAGCTTTGCTCCCACTGCAGTCGCTCACACCGGACAAGACGTATGCCAAAGGTTGTCAGACGGCTGCTCAGTATGGTGTTAAGGGCTTATATCTCGAACTGATATTACTAAAAATTTACTTTCATGTCCTATGTATGTAGGCGAATTGGGCGGGTAAATGCCGTTTGACTCCGATAGACTCCGATAAACTTCAATTCCTGGAAGGACATCCTAGCAACCAGCGGTGTTACTGCGTCAACCAGAACAGAACTCCCAAAGAACGAGACAGGCTCCCATATGCTTCCTGCCGTACGCCCATAATCGTTTTTCAGACCTGTCTAAATGGCCTTCCTACCCTTTCCCACTTCAACATTCAACAACCATCGTTCAGTGCCAGTATCCTTTTGGCGGCAAACGCAGCCGCCACCATGATCGGCGCCTGCGTGTTGCCAGTGGGAACCTCGGGGTGCATACTCCCGTCCACGACGAACAGGTTCTCGGTGCCCCAGACCTTGGTGTCCGTGTCGACCACGGTCTTGCCGTCGTTCTCGCGGCCCATCTGCGTGGTGCCCAGGTAGTGACTGCCGCTGGTCGCTTTCGCGACGATGGCCTCTGCCGTCGCGTTCTCAGCCACGCTCAGGATGCTGCCGGGCCGACGGGCGTATCCTAGAAGCGTGTCGACCATCTTGGTTAAAGCCTCGCGGTCGCCCTTGGCGTGGAGGAGCGGGCTCAGCGTCATGTTGGCGATTCCGTCGGCCGTGATGCCGACGGTGCCGACGGAGGTGGTTCCGTGGGTGAGGTACACCTTGACCTCGATCGTGTTGTTACTGTCGGCGCGGACGGTGCCTTGGACATGACGGGTGCCGCCGTCGGTCGTGTTCACACTCGTCCAAAGGTTCAGACGCTGGCCCGCCTGCGTCAAAAGGCCACTGCCGCGGGAGAAGAGCTCGACAGACTCCTCATCCGGGCTTGTCCACGCCGTTTCGGGCAGGGCAGCAAGCGCGATCTTGGTCTGGAACGTGATGGTCGCGACGGCGTGGTCCTTGAGGTTCTCACCGACGGGCAGCTCGATCCACTGGTCCCTGGGCGGGAGCTCAACGTCCGTCGTCCCGGTGGCCACGGTGCCGATCTGCGCGGCGGGGCCGATACCCGAGTTGAAGAGCACACGGGGGGTGGAGTGGGTGCCGGTGGCGAGGACGAGAGACCCGTTCTCGGCCAGGTTGATGATCTCCCGGGCGCCGGACTCGTGCTCAACCTCGACGCCTGTGACGAGGCTGCCGTCTCGCACGGCGCGGAGGACCTTGGCGTGGAGCTCAAGGGTGAAGTTGGGTAGGGCTTCCGCGTCCGGCAGGATGGCTCGGGCCGGGCTGTCACGTAGGCCGTGGGCAATCTACAAAGTACCGTCAGTCGATGTTGCATAATGAGGACGGAAGCATCCACGACTTACCGACCACACAGGGTGTGAGTACATCAGCTCCTTCGCCTCGACATTGTTCAGCGCATCCTGCTCACTCCAATTGTTGGCCCTCAAGAAGCGCGACATGACATCGAACGCCCCGTCGTCGTACCGCTTCCTGTCTTCCGACGCCAGGATCGTTCCCGGTAGCCGGTCGTACAGCTCCTCTGCCGCCGCCGCAACCCCGTTTTCCCAGCGCCACTCCTCGGGCCACCCCGAAAAGTCCGCCGCGCGCGGCCTGATGAACAAGAGTGCGTTTAGCATCGTCGACCCGCCGAGCATGCAACCGGCTGTAATGACGAGGTCTTTGCAGTACTGCAGGTCCGGGTCGGCGCTCGTGAAGTCGGCCAAGCCCGGGACGTCGTACATGGTGACGGTATCGTTCCACGGTACGGTCTTGCGATTGCCCGACACGTATAAGGCCGGTCCGCCACGCTCGATGAGAAGCACGCTGGGGCCCGAGGCGGCGAGGCGCTCGGCAGCCACGATGCCCGCGGTTCCGCCGCCGGCGACGATGTAGTCGTACGTCTCGTTGCGCGTGGTCCTGGTGTTGGATCGGGGCAACAGGCGGGCCGAGGCCGTCTCGCTCAGGGCGAAAAACGCCGAGGCCAGGGTGATGAACTGCATGACACCAGTTGATGATGGTCAAGAAAGGTGATTGCCAGACACTCCGACAGCAAAGCATGCAAAGGAAAGGTGTTGTTGAAGTAGGGGAGCACGTGGAAATATCCACATGATTGACAAGATGAGATTGATTAGACAAGATCAACAACCTTTCTTGCCTGGTCCCTACCGTGCTGCGGCATTTGGTATGCGCTCCCCAATGCCAGGCGATCCTGATCAAGCCCGGCAACGACTTCAAAGCAGGTCAACCGACCCAGTGCGCCTTGGCGCTCGGCGCTCCCGTTCTGCCCCGTTCAACGCCCGAGACTGCCTTTCGTGAATCCCCCTGAATGCTGCCCACAAGCGTGTGTGTTGCTGCTCTGTGAAGAAAAAGTCTTGCAGGTCGGGTGCAGAAATGACGGGATCTCGATCCTCGCCAGTGTTTTGAGACGCCTGACGGGATTGTGTCCAAGTCCGTCTAGTGTATGTGTGCTGCAGTTGATATTCATGAATGAGGATATTGAATACTCATCGAGTGTCTTGTATCTCAACAATAAAATCTTGTCCCAAGAACTATTTGTTGGCGGCGGCGAGAGCGACTCCAATCACTAGATGGCCTGTCTACTGCCAATACCATGTAAACGAAGACCTGCCGTTTTGTCAACTTCATAGGAACTGAGAAGAGATGGTTTCTCCATGCAACTCCAAGCCATATTCATCTTACACGAACAATTACCACGTGATTTTGTTCACTAATTTCACCAAACATCAATATGTGCATATCCCCAAGCTTTGAATCATCTAGATCTCAGACCTTCCAACCCCGCTTTCATGGACTGGCGGTCCATTCAATCGGAGACTCCTTTCGTGAATATCCGATAAGCTTTGTCATCAATATGATGAGCTTATCGTTGGCTATGGGTAAGCATGATATTTGATACGCCCTGGTAAGCATCTCGGCGGCACAATGCGGCAGACATGCCCTTGTTAGGCAGGTCCGAGAGCTTCTCCAGGCAGCAGAGATCCTAGCAGGGGTCATGCCTTGTCCGTTTCTGCATGTCATGAGCCCAACCGCATTCAAAGGCACATCGTTCGGAGACTTCACAGCCCGGCTTCCATCCGATTTGCCCACCCTGAGTTATTGCCTCACATGTACACAGACGTTGCTTGCTACTGCGTAACTCTCTCCGCTTCATCCCAACAATCAATTGCGGTGAAAGTCACTGCGTGCACAACTATACCAGCCGCCCGTGAATTGAGGTGATTAAGTCGGCTCTACATATCTGGTCTCCTGCCTAGATGAGAATTGTGACTCAAAGCGACCTGTTTGTGGGGTTTCCGGGTCCTTTCTCTGCAGCAATATGTGCCTATGATAAATAACGAGAGAATTTCTGAATGCTTCCAATCCAGAGATCCCAAAGCATTGGTCTCAGCCGCCGTTTGACTTTCTTACCTTGAGCACCGACGCCTTCTCATCCATCTATAATCTGCCATGTGTGACGAACAGTTCCAGAAGCGCCTCAACCTCGTGAGGGATGTTGTAAACGGCTACGGCTTAGAGGTAAAAATATCCTTTCCCTTTGGTCCCCTCCACCATTTGACACATGCAATTCCTAGTCCTTGGACATTGCCACCGTGGAGTACGAGGAGAACAGTCCGTTCCAGTACAACAACTTCATTTATAAGATTACGCTTTCAACCGCGGCAACCGCGGCTTCCATTCCCAATGCCGGACCTTACACCGTGGCCCTGCCACAGGAGGGCGTGTCCACCCTCATCATGCGCCTCGCAAATCCGAAGGCAGAGGGCGTTGTTCACGAGAACCGTGTAGAAAACGAGGTCGCCGCCATGCACCTCGCCCGACAGGGTCTTTTGTCTTCGGCCAAGCCAGACACCGCGGCGCTCGTCCCGGCGCTGTATGACTGGCAGCCTTCCAGCAACTGCCCGTCTGGTTTCGGATGGTCTCTGATGGAGTTCAGAGAGGGGGTGCCGCTTGATAGAGTGTTTCGGGACATGCCCATCGACGACACGAAGGGGGTGTTGGGGCAGATTGCGGACATCTTCACGGGAATTCAACAGTCGCCGCTGCCGGAGAGCATTCAGGGTCACGGAGGCATGACGATCGATGGAGAGGGGAACATTGTGAGCGGTAAAATGACTACGGTCAAAGGCGGACCTTGGGAGTCGTACACCGCTTTCTGGAAGGCCAGGCTGGCGCTCCGTGTCGAAGATGCTGGCGTGAGCCCGGTTTTGGACGGTTGGAAACCGAACGGCGTCCGGGAGCGCGTTGACAAATTTCTAGCTCTGGGCCTCGGAAAGTTCCTTGAAGGATCGGGCGTGGACGTCGGAAGGCGTAATCTCATTCATGGAGATCTTAGTAAGTCGTTCCCACATCACCTGCCATCATCTCGTCATGAGTCATGACGAGAAGACTGACATCGGTCCTCAGCCACAAACAACATGCTCTACGATCCTAGCACAAAGAAGGTGACTTCTGTCCTCGACTTCGACTGGGCCTTTGTGTCACACCCCTGCCACGAATTCTTCACTTCTCTTGGCGACATAGGCGGAAACACCGGTGGCGGCACAGGGCGCGACCCTGACCTCAGCGGTGGCCGGCTAGGCAAAGCTATGATGACAGGCAACTTTGATATCCCCGACATCCCGGAAGCGGCCGCTAAGCAGTTGACCAGGGACAAGGCGTGGGACGACGCGCTTGCAGAAAGGAGGGCGTTGAGACCGAGTGAAATTGAGGGTATATCTGCTCTGGACAGGCTGAGAAGGTTTGAAGACTTGCTTTGTCCCTTTGCGCTGGAGCATCCGGCCATGTTGAAGAGAAAAACGCCAGAGGAGATCGCGGAGATGAGAAAGACGACAGAGGGGGAGGTGATAGATTGTTTGGCCTCATTTGGGTACTGAAGGGACCTCGAGAAGCGGGTGTTTGTGTCGCCTTAACAAGCTTTCTATATACCCTGACCCATGTTGTGAAGCCTTGCTCGGTATATTCACGATGAAGTGATTCTTGGTCTTCGAGGTTTCTATAGTCTTAAAAGAAGCGCCCAAGGCTTTGACTGATTATTTGATGCTTATACTATGATAATATCAATATCTCCGATACGGCGCTCCAGCTGCTCGAGCACAATCTTTGCGAATGCCACGATCTTGGTCTTTACCGTACCTTTCACTTTACCAAAGTTCGGTTGCGTTCGAACTTAGATACCTTGATTTCGGGAAACTGATGCGGAGTAACGCTTCGCCTACAAGGTAGACGTCCCAACATCTTTCCAGCTTCAGGGATCGAAAGATTCTCTATGAAAGACTTGAGATTCGGGTCCGCTCCGAGAATCTCGTCAGGTTCGTCTTCTAGAACTTTCGCTCTTAATGTGTCCATGGAACTGCGAAGACTTAGTTCCTGTGATGAACCGCAGCGTCTGGTCATTTCAGAGTAAAGTAGTTGTCTTCTTAAGAATCTATGTATGGACCGGGGAAGAGGTAGAAATACCTATCCCAAGCGGCTCGTGCGGGTGGTACGCCACAACTGTGGCGGCCGCTGCTGATACTAGCCACACGAAGCTATTCCAGCTTCACGACAGTTCCATAGACACATAATTTTCCAATGAACTGGTGAGTTAGCAGCAAAAGAAGCGATGACTTTGCCTCAGGCGGCTTCTTGGTCTAGTTGGTGAGGACTTCGGATGCAGAACTATGCTCGGTTCTTGGATTGATCTGTTGCCATTACTAGGTATTACTTAGATTACAAATCTAAGTGATTTGAACTTCAAGAAGTAGAAAATTGATATATAGACCTTATTTCACGCAGAACAAACGTATAGGTATTTATTTATTTTCACTATGTCAAAAATTACCATGGATATAATATCCAGTCTTTTCTTTTCACGATTCAGTATTATGTTTATTGTTACCCACCCACTTACCGTAGTTAGACCTGTGAGTATCAAGCAGCATAGCCTGAAGACGTCTGGGTATGGGTTGACAAAATCGAGATATTTATGTGGGGATGTTGGAGTCTCAACATACCCATAATATCAACAAGCTATTATGAGTACAGAAAAAATATCGATATGCCAGAGAGCCACCACTAGAAATGAAACCATGAATGAAGCAGCGCGGCAACGCTATCGCCAGGGTCAGATGAAGGAACTACACATTCAGATTGCCGACGGGTTTTTTTGATCGTGTCAGTAAATATCGACGTGTGTCTCACAGCCTGATGAGTAATAATCGCAGTCATCTACCGAAACAATATAAGTTTGAAACTGCAAAAAGCTAATTTGTGTGTGGCCAACAACACCACCCGCAGGACCAACACAGTCTCCTCATTTGTTAACCCGCCATGCCAGGGTCTCCCGACATCATTGCCCCCCTCCTTCACTGAAATACTACCCGGGGCAATCTAGAATAAGATAAGCTCTTTCCTTCTGACGGCCCTATTCCAACTATGTGAAATGGTACCTATAAGCTCGGGTAATGCCAAGATAAGGTGATACTGATGTGCGTTTCCCGTTGTAGCGTTTCTCGGGCCCGAGCTTGTCCCCTCCACAAGCACTGTTTGAAACGCGCATCGTGCCTTTCCGGAGAATGTTTAATCGTACCTGGCGTGACTCAATTAACGCCGGTTCAAAAGCCGTCCCAACCCCACTTTCACCATCCTCTGCCCGTCACGCCGCCGAGGGTGATGTTATAATCTTTCAGCTCAGGCAAAGGGTATCGACGACCCAACCTCACACCCCAAGGCGCCATCGTACAAGATGCGTTGGCTTCACGCAGCCCTTCTACTTCCTGTGGCTGTTTCTGCTACCTTGAATCTGAAACAGTACAAATCATCATTCTCGCAGGAGCAGTTCCCGAGTCCGGAGGAAGATAACCCCCATCATGTTGTGAGCAAGAGGGACAGGGAACCGAAGTTCCTGACGAACCAGACTCGGAGTGCGTATCTTGTCTCCCGCTAATCAAAGGCACATCTGACCTCGATATGGTACAGAGTTCGTGGTGAATGGCTCTGCGTTACCTGAAGTCGACTTCGACGTCGGCGAGTCGTACGCGGGACTGCTCAACATTGACAAGAACAACGACACGGCCGGGAAGCTGTACTTCTGGTTCTTCCCATCCGAGAGAAAAGTAGCGGACAAGGAGATTCTCATCTGGTTGACTGGAGGTGTAAGCCGAAGAAACACACAACGTATGTGACGGGTTACTGATCCGCAACTTGCAGCCCGGGTGCTCTTCAACCGGGGAGCTACTTTCTCTGAACGGCCCCATGCTCTGGCAACCCGGCATGTACAAGCCCATCAAGAACAAGTGGAGTTGGCACCGAATTACCAACGTCGTTTGGATAGATCAGCCCATCGGTACGGGATTTTCTCAGGGCACGCCAGATGCGAAGGATGAATTCGATGTCGCTCGACAATTCCTCGGCTTCTGGCGCAACTTTGTTGACACCTTCGCCATGCAGGGGTACAAGGTCTACGTTACGGGTTCTTCTTACAGTGGCATGTACTGCCCGTATATCGCCAGCGCCATGCTCGACAGCAACAACAAGGAGTATTTCGATGTCGCCGGAATGCAAATCTTTGACGGGGTGTACTCGGTTGAAAGCGTTGCCGAAGAGATCCCGGTGGCTTCATACGTGGATCGGTGGCAGAATGTGTTCGCGTTCAACGACTCTTTCCGCCAAACGGTGAAGGATGCGAGCAAAAAGTGCGGCTATGACGCCTACATGAGCAAGTACCTCGTCTACCCTCCCACTGAGCTGCAGCCGGGGATGCCTCCGGGTGTCGATGCGGACGGCAACGTCAGGCCGGTGTGCGACGTTTGGAGCATGGTCCAGTCGGCCGCGTCGGAGATCACGCCCTGCTTCAGCGTCTACACCGTCACCAACCTGTGCCCGATCCAGTATGACCCCCTCGGCTTCAGCGACGGCTCGATGTACCGGGCGAAGGGGTCCGGGCCCGTGTACTTCAACAGAGAAGACGTCAAGCGCGCCATCAACGCCCCCGTGGATAAGGAGTGGGTGTTCTGCACCGAGACGCCGGTCTTCACCAACCGGACCGACAAATCCATCAAAGAAGGGCCCGGCAGCCAGCCTGTGCTGCCAAACGTCATCGACAGGACGCACAACGTCATCCTGGCCCACGGCACCAAGGATTTTGTCCTCATCGACGACGGCACGCTTCTTACGATCCAGAACCTGACTTGGGGCGGACAAATGGGGTTCCAAACAAAGCCGACGGCGCCGCTCTATGTGCCATACCACCGCAACAACAACCCAGAGACCCTTGCCGGCGCAGGTGTGATGGGAACGGTGCACTCCGAGAGGGGGTTGACTTACCTGGCGGTATCTACAGCGGGCCACTTCCTGGCTATGGATGCTCCGTCCGTTGCGTTCCGCAGCGTCGAAGTGCTGGTCGGAAGAAGAGACGGGTTCACCAACAAGCTCTTCACTTTCGAGGGCAACGCGACCGCGGCAATGCCGATAGGAGAGGCCGGCAACGGCACCGTGGTGATGTTTCCGCAGTCCATGGATTCCCGGTGCGGCTCGCTGTCCGGCGCCGAGCCAATAAGAAGCGAAGCGACGTCGAGACGGGCAACGGGTGGCCATTCGATCTTTGCGCTGGCTTTGGCGGCAACCATAGCCGTGCTTTTGGACTCGTGAGGCTTTGGCCTTGGAAGCGATGCGGGATGCAACGGCACCCCTATATAGCAGACATGGCCCACGTCCTCAACAATATAAAGACTGCCGGTTATTGGACCCCCTGTATCCGGATTTCCAGTAAATAAATGCCGTTTCTGGTCTCGCACAGAGATCCCATATACTGATGTAGCCCACAATCTAGATGAGTCACTCCTGAAAGGTATCCAGCGGGCCATTGGTTCTCGCTTGGGTTATGGTCCAATTGATGACTTCTGGGTTTGAACCAAAGTTGTGGAGCCATTGAAGGGTCTGTCAAGCAACGTTGTTGTGTATTAAGTGATTATATAGTATTATTCATCTAGATGGAAAATGTCAGGATTACAAAGTTATTCTGCCCATTCAATCGGAACCATCCATCAAAGATTCCGGGCCAGAGAGAATCAACGTATCAGTATACTAGTGAGACTGAAGCAGATCGGGTATCCGTTTCGCTTAATGTTCTTCCTTCGCTTGATGCTCATATCTCGACTGCTTCATAATGGCTTTTGTGCATAAACCACATAGCTACGTAAAATTTTAGTCCAGACTTATCCATGGAGGATTGGGTTGTACTCACATTGGCCAGTATGCATGAATTTCCCTGTTTTTCAAATCGTTCCGCACCTGCACCAGAAGGACGTCGATCTTCTCCTTCGGCCACTGCAGCACACGGGTGAAGATGGCAAGGCATAGACCCTCTAGGCCCATCATGGCGTTCTCGTAGCTCCAAGTACCTTGTCATCTAGTTAGTTATATACTCCATTGTAACAGTCTCACCTGGACTGGTGGACCAAGACGGAACCAGGTTGTCGTTTCCATTGGGTCTTTGGAAGGGGCTAATAGGATGATACTCACCGAGCTCTTTGTGCCTAGGATGCCTGGCCCATTCGTTTGTCGGCCATTTGAAGATGACCTCATTCACGTTCACGAACCCCGCCTCCCGAAGCTGCTCCTTGTACTTCGGGGCTGCGCCGAACGGCGTACCCAGCGCCGCGGTACCCTTTGACAGGAGCTCACACCACTGGGAGAGCGCCAAGTCCTCCGTCAGGGTCCCGTCGTCGGACCTGGCAGGCGTGCTGTCGGTTACCTCTATCCACCCCCCGGGGTTCAAATTTTCGTAGGCTTGCCGGAACAGGGCGGGGAAGTCTCGGAGCCCACCCGTGTTCATTCGGCTGTGGACAAAGTCGAACTTTTGCGAAAACGTCCACGGGACCTCCTCGATGTCCTCAATCTGAAAGTAGGCGTTGGGAGGCACATAGGACGGCTGCACCGGGCTCAGGTCGACGCCTATGACGGTGGAGGTTGGGTTGTCGTCGGCGAAGTCGATGGCCCAGATGCCGGTTCCGGTGCCGATGTCCAGCACGCGTTGGGGTGGTTTCTCGCGGTCCAGGGGAGTCAGGTGGAGCTTGTTGCCCATGGTGAGGAGGAAGAGGTTGTGCTGGAGGTCCAGGCGGTCGAGCTCGAGGTCGTCGTTGGGCATGAGATAGGCGCCGTCCTTGTAGGCGTGGTACGTGCGGCCGTTCTCTTCGCGGTAGCGCAGGACGCTGCTGCGGAGAGACATGGTGGACGGCTGGACATCGGCGCCGAGTGAGGAATCCAGATCGGACTCGCTATCGCTTGCCTCTTCGGCGCTTGTCGTTGCCGAGTCGATGTCGAGGTCGAGTGCGGGCTCGGTCTCAACGACGGCTGGCGCATGAGGTGCGTCTGCAGCCGACATGTTGGAGAACCGGTGGCAGGTGGACTTTTTTTGTTTTTTGTTTTTTTGACAGATCAGAACTCTCTGAATCAGCTGACGTGTTACAATAATTTTGAGCCGCAAACAGACATCATTGCTTATTTTTGTTCCGACCAAAAGGCAACCGAGGCCGAGAGAAGTCCGGACTCGGAGATGATGCTTGGAGAGGTGGGAATCGTGGAGACGTTCAGCGGTAATAAGCAATTACCTGTTGGTAGGCTGAAAAAGGGAAAACAAGAAGGAACCGACGCGCTTTACCAACCGCACCAACAGAACCTCGAAGCAGTCCTTTGATTGGACGAGATCGCAATGCCCCGACACCTGCACTTTTTTCTTTTATTTTCGTCTGCTTCAGCACCTGCGGCGTTCCCCTTGAATGTAAGTACCTGGTGAATGTTCGCTCAAGAACCGGACTTCAAATCGCACGATCAACGGAAGGCGAGCGGGACAGCACCGCGGGACGGACAGCACGGCGGGCCAAATACGACCCTAAACTGTTTGAAATATAACGCTACCCCGCGGCTGGGCCTATTGAGAGGGGGATCAGGGAAGTCTGGGCATTCATCGAATGATGCCCTGCGGCTGACTCCACCCGCAACGGGCATGCCTGTCTGTCAATCTGCGGGAGAGCGGCCGAGGTGTGGACACACACATACACACACAAAAACCAACGTCTGCAAACCCCTCTTCTGTGCACCCGGATTTGGATAGATTGGCTCGAATGAACGGGCCCGGGAGAAGTGGCGGCTTTGACATGCAGCGATCGCGTCCACAAGACCGTAACCGGGTTTCTGGGTGAGCTGGTCATGCACCGGTAAGATAATATTTGGACATAAGCCGGGCCTGCGCTCAGGTAATATTGGGTACATACGTATGCTTGCTGCATGCCTCGAGGCCTACCGCGTCCAAATCTGTCAATCCGACGCCAAGACTATGGGCTTGGCTGATCAGTAATCGATCAGCTTCGGCTTGCACGATTCCCGTCCACGCTTTCGTGACCCCATCTGCGGAAATGGGCACAAATGTGTAACGTGAGGTTCAGCAACACTTGCAGTTACAAACTGCCTTTGTAGTCGGTAGGTAGTCATTAAAGCGCGTCAACCAGTGAGTGGAGAAGTAGCGTAGCACGACTACCTGTAGACCAAAGCTGACCACTCATGGAAATCTTCTCGTCTCCTCTCTTAATCAAGAGTTCCCACGGCAGTGAAAGTGTAGTACCTAGTTGGCAATAGACAAAATGGGAATTTCCATGGAGTGCTCGCTGTCGAAATTAAAAACAAAAAAGATAAACGCAACGTTAGCTGCTGGCCTGGAGGACTGCTGGGTTTCAGTGAAACATAAACGACTGCTCATTCACTCAATCCATGGCACATCTCAAAGCAACCCAAACGATGGTGCTGGCCCGAACGTCTCTGTCACGCCATCGGTTTCCTCCCCGTGATGAAGCGGTAAGACGTGATGAGCCTGAAATCGTTACTCCTAAACTCTCGTTTGACGCCCTCCATCAGGACTCTGGTCTGGTCGTGACCGAAGTTCAACACTCGAGTGAAGAGGGCCGGCGTGTGCGAATCGACCGACATCTGCATGTGAGCCAGTTCGCAACGGCCGAGTTCCTTGAGGGCCGGATCCTTGGCCCAAGGGCCGATGGGTATCTAGGAATCAGCGTCAGTGCTTTTCTCATTATAATCTTCGCACAGGATACATAATAACCGCCTGCCCGAGAGGGTCGTCCACTTGCAGAGCAAGACTTACCCTGTACACCAGCTCCTGCACATGCTCGAAGCCGGCTTCAATCATCCACTGCTTGTGGTGCTTTGCCACGTTGATCTGCTTGCCGTACAGTTTGCTCGCCTCGTCCAGCTTGGTGACCCACTCCTTGGTCCACACGGCCCTGTCGAAGCTGTCGTCATCGCTAAAGATCCACGCGTCGTACTCCTGCATCTCGACCCAGCCGCCCGGGTTGAGACCGCCCATGACGCGGTCGTAGAACCTCGCCCAGTTGGACGAAGTACCGCTGAGGGCGCGGCCGTGGATGTAGTCGAAACGCTCGTCGTCGCGGTAGGTCCACTCGTCCTCGTAGTCGTCGACGTGGAACTTGCAGTTGGCGGGGACCCATTCGGGTTGGATGGGAGAGAGGTCGACGCCATAAACGTGAGCGGAAGGAAACTCGTCGGCCATGTCGATGGCCCAGATGCCGGTGCCGGTGCCGAGGTCGAGGATGCGCATGTCGGCGGCGTCATCATGATGGGGAGGTGGCAGGGGCGCGGTAAACAGGTTGCCGCCAAGCAGCAGGCGCCAGATGTGGTGCTGCAGGTCAAGGCGCTCCTGCTCTTGGTCGTCGTTGGGGAGGACGTACTGACCCTCCCGGTAGGCGTGATAGCGGCGGCCATTTTCGTACTGGTAGTGGAAGATGGAGGAGGAAATGGAGGCCGTGTAGGTTGTCCCACTGTCGGAACCGTAAGCGGAGTCGTTGTCTGCGGCAGCGTTCTCAGCATCGTTCTGTACGACAGGGGCACGGTCTCAAGTCAGCATGCATACATATCCTGGTCTCGGGATAAACAGGGCGTAGGCGGGGATCTTGCATCGACTTGGAGCGGTGCTACCGCGTCATCTTGGGCGGGATTGAGTAGGTAGTGAATACTCGTCGGCGCTGTGACACGCGGGGGATCGGTGGGCGGCGTGTCGGTGGTCAACGGCGTTGAAGTATGGGTGGTTGTTGTGTCGGCGCTAAGGGGCCCGTCCGTCGACGAACCCGAGTCCACGGCACTGGGACCGACGGGAATTGACGGTATCGACGTCATCGAATGGGGAAGATCCTGATCGGCGGCCACGTGCGCGCAGGGAGCCTTTGAGGGTAGAAACGTTTTGTCATGAAACTCTGCTGCTGGTGCTAGAGAGTGGAAGAGATGTAAACGACGAAGAGATATGGAGGGCGGGAGAGTCCAGAGTCTTTGGAGGGGAGCTCAGATGGACACTAGGTACTGACTGGTCAGGAAAAATGTCACTCCACCTTAAAAGAAAGCGAGAAAGAGAGAAAAAGGAAGCGCAGACCATCGAAAAGAAGGGCGGAAGGGCGGGTAAGTGCGGGTCACACAGGGATCCAGCTCCTTGATGATTCAGGTAAAGGCCTGGCAGTGTGGGGGGGAGAAAAAAAAGAAAGAAAAGTCCGAACGTACAGCAGAAACAGGGGCGAGACACCAATGAGGAAGAAGCAAGGAGGGGGAGACCTTCCCCAAATCTGCTTCGAGCGCGCCTTTCTTCACGCTCCTTGTTTAGTTTGTGTATATATATACAAGCCCGTGGTATGCCACCATGAAGTTTTCCCTAGATACCTAGATACATATCCGTACGTTGTGCTCCTAGGGATGCCACTTGCTCTCGCTCCTGTATCGATGCTTCGATCGCAAGTTGGGTACGAAACGAAGTGCCTGCAGGTACGAATACATGACCGCGGTGGGTCTCAGTCCTGTAGACCTAAGCTACCTGGTATGTGTGTGTAAGTAGGCAAACCAAACTAAACTAAACTAGGTAGTGGCCCGTTAGTCCACTCGGTGGCGCCTTGTCTTACTCAGTGTCTACCGTAACCACCTACCTCGTACGATGCTACGAGGCTTGCACACTAAGGTAGGTAGTAATGTAAACTGACTAACCGGCCGAGAGACAGCATGAAGAGGGTCTGGGTTATCTGCCGGCAGAGCAAGTGACAGGGAAGGGGCCGCAAGGGCGGTGGAGTAGTATCGGATTTCTTTACTTACCGACGTTGATCCGCTTTAAGCTGTGCGGCCTCGTAAGTTTTCACCCCACGAAATCGCAGAACACAAGAACTTCAAGACTCCAAGTCAGAGTTGAAGTGGCTTGGCGTTACTGCGAGTCACCTTCCTCCCTATCTACTGCGTCCTTTAGGTTAGATCTCTAGGTAAGTGACCATCATACCACTATTGCTGCTCTGCCCGCCGCAATCCATCCGTCCCTTTCTTCGCAGCTCTTTCTTCAACCCTCGACTCCTACGACCATGGCCAAGAAAGTCATCGCTGTTGTCGGAGCTACCGGCAACCAGGGCGGCTCCGTCGCCCGCCGCTTCTTGGCCGCCGGCTACCGCGTCCGCGCCCTCACCCGTAACCCTTCCTCTCCCTCCGCCGCCTCACTGGCTGCTCTCGGCCCAGACCTGGAACTCGTCCAGGCAGACCTTGAGAACGTCGCCTCCCTCGAGGACGCCTTCCGTGGCGCCAACTCCATCTTCAGCGTCACCAACTATTGGGAGCCCTTCTTCCGTCAGGACTGCCGCGCAAAGGCCCAGGAGCAGGGCGTCTCCTGCCGGAAATTCGCCTACGACGTCGAGTACCGCCAGGGCCGCAACATTGCTGACGCCGCCGCTACAATGGTGGAGTCGCTCGACGAGAACGGCTTTCTGGTATCGACACTGAGCCACGCTGGCAGATGCAGTGGCGGGAGGTTCAAGGAGCTGTATCATTTCGATGCCAAGGCCGATATCTTTCCCCATTATGTGAATGACAAATATCCTGCGTTGGCGGCCAAGATGTCGTGCATCCATACTGGATTCTTCTACACAAGCTACCGAATCCTGCCCAACTCATACTTCAGAAAGGTTTGTCTTGGTTCATATGCCTTACTTGGATGTCGGGTGCTGATACTCACCAAGAACTCCGACGGTACCTTTACCATGGCCTTCACCACATCTCCGGACAAGCCTATTCCTCACTTTGCCCCAGCCAGCGACATGGGCAACTTTACCTACGCAGTTTCCCAAATGCCGCCGGGGAAGGCGTATATGGCGGAAGGAACAACCTGCACCTGGCCGCAGTTCCTCGAAACATGGGCCAAGGTGACGGGCGTCAAGGCCGACTACGAGCGGGTTTCGCCCGCAGAGATGATTGAGGCGACAGGAGAGCGGGACACAGGCATCGAAGTGACCTACATGTTTTCCTATTCCTCGGACCCTGGCTATGACGGCGGTATGGATCTCTTGACCGCGGCGGATCTTAGAAAGGTAACGACTCCAATTATCTGCGACGGCCCGAGAAAACGTATATCTGGGGACACTTAGGAACGAATGACGCTGACCGACGTAGGCTGGTATCGAATGTCCCATGACAACCTGGGAGGAGTGGGCTAAGCAGAATGACTGGACTTCGGTTCTTGGAAAGTAATCGAAATATTACCAGTTCAGTTTCTGACTCTCGTCTGGACCAGAAAAGAACTGCGTTAATCTAGCAGCCCATCGTATTTTCGTTGCCGAGAAACAAGGCTGTGGTCGCAGCGTCTTTCCCCGGTCAAACGGGGAACTTGACCTCTCCTTCGGAACTCTGGTAGTTCAGATGGAGAAGGGATTGGATGTTGGTGTCCTTGAGTATCCTGCAGGCCTCTTTGTGACCCTTTTCGTCCCAACCAATCTTCTGACACCCCTGCACATGCGCATCAGTATTTGGCCGCTATAACGTCACGAAAAGAGACTTACCACGTTGCAGTAGGGATAGTAGCCGCACTTGCCACAGTTGAAGAGGGCATCGTCTTCTACGACCGTGTTACCGCAACCATGACACGTCTGGGGGATGAAGCTAGTACCGAGGTAGTCGCGAAGCTTGCGATTCATGCGAACCAAATCTTCAAGACGGACTAGGAAGGTCCATATCCCGGGGTCAGATCAGCACACGACTCGCTCGAAGACAACCTCCTCTCCAGACACCCCCACCTCCGCTTTTCAATTTATTGTATATTGCGAGAACTTACGAGGAAGCTAGTCTTTTCTCCGATAATGACGCCCCCGAACTCACTGGTGGTCCTGTCGTTGGCGACGTGCACGACGTGCTGGTGCTTGGGGTACAGGACGGCCACGGTGCGCCCGTTGATGAGGGTGCGGAAGGCATCGCGGAATCTGCTCTCATCAGGGAAGAAGATACAGTACTGCCGACCCGCCCTGTCGCGTACCGTAAGGCTAAGGATTTGGCGTCCACGTTAATGTGCTCGATCTGGGCTAGGAGCACCCAGTGCGTGCGGCGGAGGCCCTCTGTCTCCCACTTGGCCGAAGAAAGCTCCTCGGCACCGGGGAAGGCGTGCGGGTCTCCAAAATTGGCCACGGGAGGAGGCATCGTGTTGGGATGGTGTATGCCGTTCCTGAGGTGGCTGACAGGAAGAGGGTGCGGCGGAATCTAGATCGACAACAGCAAGGAGATGGAGGAAGGGATTGGTGCAAAAGAAATCGATCTAGCGAAATATTCTAGAGTCCTGTATAAGAGAGAAGTGCCCGCGGTATGCTTCGACACACATCTTTGTGAGATATCTCCAGTGGGTCGAGAAAACAGTGCACGCTACACCAGCATGTTTTGCTAGTGCATCATGTGTGCAAAGAGTCACTGGAAGATAAAACATATCTCGGAAAGAAGAACACAACTGGAACAGAACAGTCAACTTAGCTGGACAATCGCATAGGATGGGGAAAAAAGCCTTTTAGACTACAGAGACGCAAATATTCTGTATAAAAAAAAGAGGTCCACGGACATTACCAGCAAATGCACCATGAACTTTGGTATTCAATGACAATGAAAGATCGGAAGTCCCCCAATCTACATACCACTAACAATATACTCATGCACTGTTTCCCTAAGATATATCTCACACTTAGTGGATACAGATGTTGAAGTACGTAATGCGGCAGCGATAATGCTTGTTTAATTTGCATGGTTTGCTTGTTGCGTGTATGTGTAATTATACCGTATTTCTGGCCTGATATGCCTGGCCAGAAGAGTTAATATGTCCGCGTCATTTCCCCCACACTTTGGCACATCTGCCCAGTTGCCCACACTTCAACAACAGGAAGCATGATTGAAATGTTAACTATAACTGAAAGCATAATGTATCTGCACAATACCCATTGAAACACACTAGCTTGTATAAATGTATGCAGAACTAGTAAGCACTATATACTGTTGAAAATGACTCAAGAATCTCATGACTAAGTTGCCAGCGTTTCCTTTGTAAATTAATCTGCTACCTTGTAGCTTTGTAATAGTTGCAGCAGCACTAGGCACGACTCATATAGAGCTCCACAGTTACATCCAGGGTCTCAAGAACAAGGCAAACTTCTATCAATCAACTTAACTATATAAATCTCAAAGCCGACTGCCTTTCACACATCTATTTAGTCTCCCTCCAACACCAATCTCTAGATCTTCCATCACCACTCAGACATTACAACATTAAACAAATCACAAAATGAACTTGAAAATCAGCCTCTTTGTTACCCTCGCCTCTATGGCTTCACTCACCTTTGCGGCGCCCGGGTCTGAGCAGTTCTCCCGCGACAAGCTCCCATTGGTTCCATTGAAACGCTCAGACTGCCAGTATTGTGACTGGGATAAGTGCAATTTCGAAACATGCTGCTGCTAGGCCGGCTTTCATCCACCACACAAATATGCGAAACCGGGGCGGAGGTCTTGTCTGTTGTTGTTTGGGGATAACACAGTGGTGTCTTCAACCGAATCCAAGCATTCAGCCCAGATTCGGTCTCTTCTTCAATATGATGACTATCATATTCTGCGCCTGACTCACTAGTGGCTGACCGACATGGCACTCGGTGTGTTAGTAACTCACATACATATTGTCATGGGCCGGAATTACAGGGGGCCGATCGGAGCAACAACAGGCCGAATACGTATGGAACACGCGGGTATAAAGTAGGGTTTTCGGTTATATCTTGATAGGGGCAAGATTTCAGCATCAATATACACTGAGTTCTTGGTCGCCTATCACTCTACTTCACCCTTCCTTGACACATATCCTCAGCGCAAGTCAAGGGTACATGAGTCTTCTCATGTTAAGGTGTTTTACGGTGCCGATGTAGGGGCACGGGGCACGGTGGGGCTAACAGCGGCACTTTGAGCGTGAGATTCCTAGATTATAGATAGTCCAGGTTTATGGCTATCCATGTAGGTTAAGTCATTAGGATGGACCCTGAAAACTATATTGCTATCTTGGCTATCATGCTCGTTACCTAGGTCGCTTGGCTTTTCAAGACGTATTACTTTTTATTTGTAATTCGCTTGACCGACGTTCCTACATCTACACTAAATGACCCCGTTGAATCTCTATAGACGGAGCGTTTAAGGAGTTAGTATAACCATAGCCTTAAGCCCCCTAAGATAACCATAGGATGAGTTACAGATTGTGAGGTTATTTCAGAGGTAAAAGGAGTACGGCATTGTTAAAAGCGAAGTCCCAACGTACAAAGTGAAGGCGTTTTATGCAATTGTGCCGAGGTAGCGCGAAGAGAGCGAGTTGTGGGTACTTAGTTCGTCTTGAGTACTGTCATGAGATTCCTAATAGAGTTACTGTGATGACAAAAGCGGATCCGTAATTGCCACTGCGCAATTACGGCTTATATCACGACAGTTACATAGAGTACAGGCATACAGGCGTTGGTTGCTATCGCCAATAGAGTTTAACATGGTAAAGGCGGAGGGATAATGTTTCGCCAAGAACTTTGCTTCGATAACAAGCGCACTAAACTTCAAGTATGTCAACGCTATCACTGCCAAGATTTTCTCACACATAGGGGTTTAGATATATATCGTCAAAACAGTATACCAAGAAGAGGATACAAGTCGAATGTTGTAATATATATATCTGTCTATCGTTATTGGGTATTCTATACCGCATTAAGACATTAAGATACGGCACTGGTCAGAGGTGCCGCGTATCGGGTTCTACGTACTGTGATATCACATTTACTGGGTGAACTGCACTAGACCGGTTATGGGGGTTTAGGGCGATTATATTCATCAATCTATCTGTATATGACTGCATAGTTCTATACATAGATTCTTTTTATGATACGTCGCGCGATAGATTTCATATAGACCAGATTAGTGGTTGAGTTGGTGGCGATCAATGATCACCTAGTGTTAGATGTTTTGACTTTCTACTTTTTTCTATGTCATTCATTCGCTTCCGATGCTGAAGCCTGAATCGATGTATGAGACCATTCTTGGTTTTTGGTCCTCCATATGGTGAACACAGCCAAACCTATTCGATGAGCGTTGTCCTCTTGCTGGCAGTCAAGATGTTGCCAGTCAAGGATATCGGTCATGTCAGGCGGCACTTGTTGGTGTCAGACTAGCTCCGATTAACAGAGTTTCGGCCCAAATACGATGGATAAGCGAGGTGTTCGGTAGGACGGAATATGATACAGACAGGTGCCCATAACTACCAGACATATAGTGATTAAGCCATCATTGGATAAAGACACATATGGTTACTCCCCTTGTATGCTAAGCTATCACATTGCCTCTCGCAATTTCTAGCTAGTCACTGATAATATCCCGGCTTCTCATACTGCCTGCTCTGTGGCCTTTTCAGTTCCCTCTGTGGCCTTCTTTTCCTCTGGCTTCCGGGCGTGAACAACATGGCTGCAAGAGTTAGAAAGGACAACCCACGGAAAACCCGTAATCGAATAGAAAGACTTACACTTTCCAGTACGCAGGCTTCTTTTTGTTCCGCAGGTCTTCTCGAACTGCTGCACAAGGCGCAAGGACCTCTTCCTTGTACCAGTCCAAATAGCGGGTAAGCAGTCCCAGAGAAAGCGCCTCCAGACCCATGTCGAGGTTCACGCACTGCCACCGGCCAATTTCCTTCAGATGAGGGTCCGCTGGCCACGAATGGAGTGGCAAGATGTAATACTTGCGCGTGATTTCAACGAAGACGGCCTCATTCATGCCTCGCGTTTTCTTCCCCAGGCCTTCCAGAGGGCGCCCAAGCTTCTCGGCGGCCTCCTGGAGCAGGGCGTGCCATTTCCAAAGAGATAGTTCCTTGGGAACGGAGCTGTCGTCACAGCCCGGAGGGAGCTCCATGCCTCCAATCTCTAAGTAACAACCCGGTTTCAGGGCTCTGCGGATAAAATGTAAGATTCTAGTTTGCTGCAAAGAGGGGGGCGCGAACGAACTTATAGATCTTTCTGACCATATTTGGCGCATCTGAGAAGCAGCCTTCCATGGCTCGACAGTAGATGAAGCCAAAAGGCTCATACCAGGTCCAACTCTTTTCCAAGTCGTCCACTTCAAAGGTAAAGCTGGGAGGGGCCCTATTTGATTCATCAGCATATTACTTTACGGCATTGACAAACTTGCAGATTCATCACACTCACCATTCAGGTTGAATAGGGCTCAGATCAACGCCAATAACCTGATAGTGTCAGAAACTGTGCTTTGTTGCGCACAACGCATCAAAGAACCAAACCTGGGCCGATGGAAATCCGTCCGATATTGAAAGTTTTGTCAGAAGAGCCCCAATCTTGGGTTGGCATGGACATACTTACCGAAATCAATTGCCCAAATGCCAGTTCCAGTACCCATGTCAAGAACCCGCTTGGCTGTCTTCTGGCCGGGAGCAATTGCCAGTTCACCGCCGAGGCAGATCATCCACACACGATGCTGCAAATCTATGATAGCATTAGTGTCGTGACAGTACTTAAGTGCAGTTGTAGCAGTGACAACTGCAGTTCCGCCTTTTTCATGACAATTAGCATATCCTACTCAAATTCGATGTGACAGAAAAGCGATCTACTACCACGGTCGATACTTCAGTTCCGGATAGTCGACAGACCCCACAATGAAAGCGTATCAATTCCAAGGGGGGTATCTGCGTTGTTCAGTTGGCACGACTGGGCTAACCTATGAGGGAGCTATTATTGGCGGACGATGTACCAAATGAGGATACTTGAGTGTTTGTAGACTGTCAGCCAACGGTAACGGCCCGGTTAACGTTGATGAGTGCATGCACCGGAAGACGTTGGGTTGCAACCGACAGGAATATTTTGCGTGTATTGAATCCTAGCAAAATCACGACCCCATAACTATGGGCTTATGGCCTTTCTCGCATTCATGGTCACACCACGCAGAGGCATGAATGTCATCATCGCGTTATGTCCTCTAATTCGGTAGGCCTGGCGGGTGATATTCTCGTAGTAGCGGGTTTCAAGTGAAAAAATGGTCTTGTATCAACGAAAGCTCATTTTGACAGAATCTAACAGCTATAATGAACAAAGAATTATTCATAATGACATGTTGCCGAGACGTCTGACGGATGGTAGAATCGCGGACCGCGGAGGACTTGCTGATTTGCCGAGTCTGCGGCCTCGTTTCGGGTGGATGGCCGGCCTAGCCTGACAAGATGCTGTAACAGGATGAAAGATAAGTCGGGACTGCATTTGGAGGGCATGATTGGAGCTCCCAGCCTTTTTGATGTGCAGCTCGAGGTAGTCCTGTATGTGCTGGCCCCCCTGTCACATTGTTGGTGTTGCCGACTCCCCACACTTCTTCGAATCACCGACAAGCAAGAAACGGTCGTGAACAGATAATGATATATCTGCTTGCATCCGGGGCCACCAGGTGGTGGCCTTTTGACGCGTCATGTTGAGCAACTTTGAGATTCGAAAGGTAGGTGAGACGTCCACAAGAAGCCAACCATGTGTTGGGCTGCGATTTGCCCATAGTTTTAGTGGCAAAAGGTTCCGTACCCAGAGGGATGCAGCTGGTATTTGGACCAAGGCATTGATAATATCTTCGTTTGCACATTGATCGATTACTAGAAGGCTACCGTGCATTATAGGAACTGCTCAAGTATCATGACGTGGGGCCCAGACGCCGACCTCGTGTGCTTTATTACTAGCAAAATATGGGTTCTATGTGCCCTTAGCAAAGTGTGGTATCATAATCCCGGGACCTTAGCAAAGTAACTCCTCGAGCTTTTCCGTCCGAAAACCCCAAACGACCCTTCAAATACCACGTGTGATAACGCTATGCCCCGAACTTTTTTAAGGAGTCATACTGCTCCAGATGCCATGACCTTCGCACTTCGTCGTCATCAGGCATACAGCCATCATCGTTCATTTTTGGTGTTCAAAGCTCATCCTCATCCAGCGCGAGAAGGTCAAGAAGACTGGGATGAGGCTCACCACAACAGGGGCAGGCGCCAAGCTCATCATCATCATCATCGTCCATCAAACCTTCGATTTCTTCCATGGCGTAGCCACTTGTACGGCAGAATTCGGTCCACTGACGTACCTCGTCATCGCGAGATCTGGGCACTCTCTTCCAAATGGTGAGGTCCTTGCGGTTGGGTAAAGACTTGGGATGACCAGTCTCCTGAGGCGCAGGCGGCATGATGGGTTCTCGGGGGTGGTGATGGCCTGCGTCAGAGTCCGATTCCGAGTCAATGTCATCGTCAGAAGAGCCACCGTTGCCTTTCTTCGACTTCATCGTCTTCCATGCTCGGACAACACGGGCACAGCTGATGGTGCCCGAAAGGGGCTTCAAGTGGTTCTTCCATTGCACAAAAGAAGGAAGGCCGGCAAGAAAAAGACCTTCGTCGCGTAAGAGACCGGTGAGCTCGGCGGTCGCCTTGCTACCTGCGTCGTCAATGGGCAAGCCAGTCACCTGCAGCTCGTTGAGCGAGCAACCCAGTTCGTGCGAAGCCATGTCGTGGAGATCACTGCCAGGCATGGGCAAGAAATCGTCCAAGAAGTTGATAAGATCGATTCTCAGAGACTCGAGTCCGGGAAAAAGTCTTGGGCGGACGAGTCTCTTGTCGTGCTTCGGGTCGAAGGGTGGACGGAGAGCGCGCAAGAAGTCAGTCACCTGGCCCCAGGAATAGCATCGGAAGCCATTGCGGGCGTAGGTATGCTCGTTGACGCGAGGAACCGTCCGCAGCGTGATCTCGCTCTTGAAATGGGGGTGGTAAGACCGCTCGAGCTTGTGCTTGCGCTTCTTGTCATCGAAGAACTGGGCAATGATGCGGAAGTTGACATGCTTGATGTTTTTGCGGTACGCAAAGTCCAGATCGGCGAAGTTGCGGACGAATTCGGGAGTCGTAAAGACGAAGGAGTTCTGACCCCACAGAATGCGAGTGCCCTCCTCGTGCATAGCCTTGCATGTTGCCAAAAAGTGAATGGCAATTTGGTTGCTGCGGTTCCTCTCGTGATGAGTCAAGTTCCCGGGCTTGAGTTTCGACAGAGGGTCAATGATGGGGTCTTTGCATGTCAGTGAGTACTTGAGGATACGCAGCAAGACTTCGGTTGGCAGATACGGAAACTGGTGAGTCTCGGAGCCGATGGATGAACAAGTACGTCGACCAGCAGGGATCTGGTTCTGGTACGCTGCAGAGATGGGTGACCAGGAGATGCCATTGTCGCGGAGAAGCTTCTTCAGTCTTGCGTTCTCCTCGGCAAGCACCTTGTTCTGGGATCGAAGCGGGTGGTTGTAATGTGCTTCGGCCTGGTCCTCCGCATCGCGACACTCCCATGGCATGATTTCCTAAACATCGGTCAGCTCTCACACCAAAAATGGCAACTGCTGGAGGCTAACGCACCATATCTCGATGCGCCATGATGGCGAAATTGAGGTGCTGCCACCTGGATACTTGGCGTGGGTTACAAGAAAGTTAGTTGGTTGGGACGACTGCGCTCGGAGGTGCGTTCGATCAATGTGATTGGCGTGGAGCGAGTGTTGGATCGGTAAGTTCAAAGCGAAACAAGAGTATGCCGCCGATCGGTTGTTCGTCAAGTGTTGCGGGCAGTTGCCAGAAGAGTTCGCCTGACGTCTGAGGGAAAAAGAGGAAACCGGGGGATCGATAGAATCGGAATAACGTTAGGCAAAGCAGGGTGTGACAATGACAGATGGCCGAAGAGAGGTGAGCTCGCAATGATGTGACCCACGAGTGGAGTGAAAAAGGTGAAACGAAGGTTTGCAGAAGAATGTGGTTCGGGCGTTCGTCCTGACGTTGCGGAAGGGCTGGATCGGAATGCGAGTTGGAGTGAAGAGAGTCGGGTAAGCCCAGCACAAGCTGAGGTCGAGTGGGTGGTGAGTTGACGATTGATTGGGAAAGGGGATGGAATAAGTATTTGCTGAACGGTGAACGAAGAAAGTCGACGGCTGCGGATAGCAGTGGCAGATAGGACTAATTGCTCTCAGGATGTAATTTATCAGATCACAAAATCGTAGAAGAGGTCAGTCGAGTGGCGCTGGAGGGTGACTGTAAGATTGCTCCTAAGTCGGCGTCGAGCCGATCAATAAATCCCGAACCCGCCTTCCCCGGGCGTGGCTGAAGTCGCTTGGTTGGGATGGGAAGTAAGACAGGTATGCGAGGGCAAAGACCGAGGTGGTTGCAATCAGCCGTATCGTCCTTCATCCGAGAACACGGGTTGCCGAGACAGATGACAGAGAGGGGTGAGGAAGGCGATTGATGTTGTTGAAGAGACAATCACGGGGGGGGGGGGGGGAGGATGGCAGATGACGAAGGGAAAAGGTAAGCAATACCGTGGTAGCTCCGTGCAGGAGAGAAAGCGGGTGTTTGAGGGGGGGTAAATGCCAAGTATTACGGGAGGCGGCGGTGCTGGTGGTAGCTACCTACCCACCTAGGTAGCAGTCAGTGACAGTGAGTGATTGCCTCGGCGTATAGCGTGGAAGCAGCAGACAACAGCACCCAGGGGTTTTACTTCCGCAGTAGCAACGGCAGCCGTAATGCACCCCCGTATCAGCTTTGACGATTGCCGATATCCACCGACCCCAGCCATAGCTTCTTTTAGACGAGAGAGATCTCTCTTCTTGTTTCCACCACTCCAGGCTGGAAGGCACGGCTTCTATGAATACGATACTTCATCAAAGGGAACGACAAACTGCATACATTCGGATGGAGGGGAGGCACAGAGTGATGAGAGGGTAGGTACGCCACGAAGAGGCATGTGCAGCCGGTCGAGTGGGCCATTGCTTACGGTAGGGATACAAACCTCATATCTCACGCAATAATTCAATTGGCAGGCACGGGAAAGAAAGGGCAAAAGGGGGAAGGAACAGCCAACCGACTGCTACGGTAAGGTTGCGGCCATTGGCTACTGGCGTGGGCTGCGAGCGCCCGTCGATTACTCGCAGGAGCATTGATTGAAGACTACCACATTCACCGACAGGCAGGCTTCGGGTGTCAAGTTTGGGAATGACGGTGCATGGAGAGAAGAAAACGGCCGGGAGACCGGCGGCTCCGGAATTTTGCCGGCCTGACATGCACACGTAAAAGGGAAAGTACTCCAGGAAATAGGGATGCATATTGGAAGGAAACAGGGGCCGCACAGGGCCAGGGGCCTACCGCATTTGCTTTTTATGTCTTGCTCTTGCACGTTCGAAGCTTGCAAGTAGCAGCGGAGACACACACACTCCAAAATTGTGCTTCATCTGTCACTTGCTAGGAGGGTATTGATGATGTTATCTCTGCGCCAGGCGGGAAAGTCCAATGGGCTCTACTTTTCATCAGCGACAGTCTCAGGTTCATGAACAATTGGAAAGACCTGCCATTACCACGACACGAACCCAAACAAGCAGAGCATCTGGCACATGAAACAAACAAACGGATGCGAGTACGGTGTACAGACGCCGCGGCACTGTACGGTGCGGATAGCCCGAAGCAGCTACCCGAGCTTCCTCGCGATCGATGTCTGGATGGAGGATCGAATCACGCCACCAGATAGATAGCTTCCATAATGGGAGGCGGGCAAATCAGTCAGATATTGTTCTCCGGAAAAGGGGGCCATTAGCAAGAAGCAGATCTCAGGTAAACAAAAGAGCCCCCTCTCAGATGCTGGACTTTGTTTAGTCCATGCCGTCATGGGCGGCTCCCACCTGCCTACGCATGGCGTGGGGACGAAGCCGCACAGACCCCGCCCCGCGATGGCCGCAGGAGCTCCAACATGTCATACCTAGGACTATCACCAAATCATCAACATAAGATAACTACCCCTCTTGGAGCAAGTGCATTTCTCTCGCAAGAGAGTACCTGGATGGGGAAATGCTCAAGCCCCCCATAAGTTTCCTCATCGCGTCCTGTCCACATCACACTCCCCTTTGCGCCCCTGTACTCAATGCAGACCACGGACAATTGAAGGCATCCTGTAGCTATTGCTGGCTTGTGACATGACAACCTCGAGCGAGGTAAACGGGAATATCGATGATGCACTATCCCCTCAAAACACGTTCGTCGGGGTCTCCATTAGCCAAAGTTCCCACGGGTCTCGCCCCTTGCACAGCAATTGTGGGTGCCACTGCAAACTGGTGCACATTTTCCGCTTTTGACGTCATCATGTCTTGCCAATTACATACTGCAGGCGCTCATCCTCCTCACTCACCTCTGCACGACCATAGTCGTGTAGCTTGGGTAACGTGCTTTTTTCGATGATGAAATGGTCGTGCCTGCTGCAGGTAGCTACGGCGATGAGGTCAGCTCGCCTAATGGGTTCAAATAGTCCTGTGACCGACAATTTTTAATACAAGAACACTTTTTCTCCTGTGTTCCTTATGATTGCTCCCTTTGACTGATTTAACATCCATTCAATACTATTACGAATTTTCTCGAACCACTTCAACACCCGGACTATAATCACCATGTCTTTCTCCAACGCAGACACTGGCAACAAGCCCGCCGACCCTTACAAAGCCGCCAACCTCGACAATGATGTCTCGGTGAAAGAGAAGGTCGAGGCCTTCGTCAGTTTCGCCAACAAATCCAAGTTCAGCATGATGACCACCAGAGACGCCAAGTCCGGCGCTCTGGTCTCGAGAGCAATGGCTCTTGCTGCCACTGTTCGTTCATAGCCGACCCGTCCCTCGTGAGCCACATACTAACCTCCGATTTCCCAGGAAAATGGTGGCATTGACCTCCTCTTCCACACCAACACCGAATCAAACAAAACGGATGAGATTGACAGCGATCCCCACATCAATATCGCCTTTATCAACAGCTCTGGCGACTGGGCCTCCGTCTCAGGAGTTTCTAGCGTCGTCACTGACCGTTCGCTGGTTACGAAACATTACAGCCCTACCCTGAAGGCGTGGCTCGGTGATCTTGGTGATGGTACCCACGACGGCTCTGAGAACGATCCTCGCATCGGCGTTATCCGCGTCAAGACCACCAGTATCACGTACGCCATCAGCAACGCAACGATTGTCGGCAAGGTCGCTCAGTTGGCTGAGGGTGTTGTGACGGGTAAAGCGGCGCAGGTCAACAAGTTGAGGGAGGTCTCGTCCCAGGAGGTTGAGCAGTACCGCTCTACTGCCTCTTCCTCTTAACAAAACGTAGCATAATGAGTGTACATGTACGAATAGCACGGTAGATGACAACAACACCAACCTTTATACGGAAGATGAATGACGACTATGACTTTCCATACTCTGCGTTCCAGCTCTTGTCAAACGTCTCCTTGTTCACCGCAAACTCGCGAATATAATCACGTTCGAGTTCATGTGCCCTTGTTCCGAGTAGGACCATGCTGTGAAGGGGCCCTCCCAGAATCTCGTCTGTATCACACAGCTCCGTTAACGTACCGGCGACGAACTTCTCAGTCTTGCTACCCACGCGGGCTGCTCCAATAGCCAAGCTATCGGGAGTGTAGGCACGCTCCTGCTTATCTTCTTCAATCTCAAGCATCTGCGCAGCGCACTGCCCGACGGTCATGTACCGCGGCGGCTGGTACACCTTTCTTCCCCGAGCCATGTCCTCCAGACTTTGCTCCTTGACCTTGATGTCAAGCAACACCAACGTGTGCAGGCCTATATCACGGTTCTCTTTGATGCGGTCGTAGAAGGACGCTGGCTTCCACGTTTCGGTGAAGAAGACCATGGACACAGTCTGGCCAAAGTTGTACAGCTGCAGGCCCGTGGCGCCGATGCCGGACATGATGGAGGCATTGGGGACGGTGCGGATCGGAATCCCCAGTTCGCGCGCGCGTAGGATCAGGTCGGTGTGCGTCGTCGCGCCGAAGGGGTCGCCGACGACGCAAAAGGCAACGTCTTCGGTCTCGGCGTCGCGGAGGATCTCGTCGCTGTTAGACTCGACCATTTCGCGGTCGGCGACCACAATTTCGCGGCCATAATAGCTTTCCTGCGTATGAACATTTACCGTTAGGACATGAGACGTTTTTCCCATGTCGATGTATGTGAAGGGAGTAAGGAACGCACCAAGACGGTCTTGTCCACGAGGAGGATGCTGGTGTAGGCCTCGAGATAAACCCTCGCAGCCTTCTTGACGACCGCGAGACCCTTGACAGTGATGTCGGTCTCGTCGGACAAACCAAGCCCAACAAGGTATAGCATCTTGTCTAAGGTACTCTGAGGACTCTTTTGCTAAATCAAGGGGTGAATGATTTCAGTGAGTCGTCGAGTCGCAGGGAACCCCAATCGAGTCTGGGAACTTTTCGTCTTTTTTATTTTTTTTTATTTTCCTGGGTATGGAGGGGTAGCTCAACCCCACCAACAACACCCCCCTGGACCTTGTCTCACCTTGCCCCTCTTAAACTCCGAACCCTTGTGGCTTCGTTCCAACCCCCGGCAAAACTTCCCCAGGCATCTAATTTCATCATCGAACGCGTCCAGGCCTGCTTCGATCTGCCCAGCAAGTCCCCAATCACGACTCCTTGCTGTCAGCAAATCTTCCAAAAAGACCATCTACTGCGCCTGGACCCCCCCCGATACTCTCACAGAGAATGCCCTAACCGCACGAAGGCGAAGCCGATTGACCGTCCTGTCTTGTACAATGGCCGACAAGAAAGGAAGCGCGTACGGCGCGCCGGCAGGCGACACCGACTTCCGCAAGACGTGGGACCTCGACGAGTACGCCGCCAAGGCCAAAGATCGCGAGGCCAAGGAGAGGGAGGAAGCCAAGGCGCGCTACGAGGCCAAGCTGGCTGGCAAGAAATACCACAAACCCCTGACGGGCAACGAGACCTTCACGCAGGCGCGGCGCAACGTACTGGACCTCAGCGCGCAGGTCGGCAAAACGCAGCTTGTGCCCGCGGGCGCGGGCGTAGGCAAACGCGGGCGCGGCGCAGGTTTCTACTGCGAACCCTGCGACCTCACGTTCAAGGACAACAAGCAATATGTCGAGCACATGAACACGCCGCAGCACCTGGCCAACACGGGGCAGACTAACGAGGTGCGGCGCGCGACGGCCGAGGAGGTGAGAGAGAGAATCGAGTGGCACTGGGAGCGGAAGCTCGACCTTGAGAAGGAGAAGGCGACGAGTCTTCAGGACAGGCTTGCGCTTCGCGAAGAGGAGAGCCTTAAGGAGGCCGAGGAGAGGAGGAAGAAGAGGAAGGAGGCGGATGAGAGGAGGAGGGCGGAGAAGGAGGCGGCGGAGAAGGTCAAGCTAGAGTACGGAGAGGATGTGAGGATCGAAGGTGAGCACGACGAGGAGGATATGATGGCAGCGATGGGTATCACTGGGTTTGGAGGGACGAAGAAGAAATGAGGCGGTTGGACCCTGGGGAGGGGAACCGTTTGGTTTGAGAGTTGTACGATCTCGCAGGATGCAAGAATGATACCCTGGTTTGGCAGCATGGAAGCGGCACTACGCAATGAACTGGAATGTTCTATGCAACGGGATCGCTTTTCCCCCAGGATCTCCGTCCGTCCCTTGTGGTATTTCGCCAGGAGTCAGTCTGGGCGTCGTCAATGCGGGTTCGACTTCACCGAAATATTGTCGGTGTACCTCGGTAAGAACAAGGTACGCCCACCCCACACCTGACCAACCCCTGCAGCCCGAGTAACCCCACATTCGCAATGGCGCCGATTTCGATGACCTTGACCACCGCCGACGGTGTGCCGCCCCCCCCTCAACCCAAACCGCACTCGCCTCGCACGCGACAGACCATAGACAACGGCGTTTGTTTCCTCGCAGATAGAGACCCCGAAGGCGAAAACATTAGGACGAGAAAAATCTCCCAGAGTTTTACACAACCGCCCCTTGATCTCCGTCGTTCTCGGCCGGCCTGTCCTGTCGTCTGCGTGCGCGCCCCTACAACGACCCCCCGAGTGCTACCCTCCGATCGGCAAAGCGGCTTCCCTCCGGATACATACCACCCTGCTACAGCAGAAGACAGGGAGTTCTTCCAGATTGACCTGCGATACCATGGCATCGTCTTCCGCCGCCGCGGCATCGCTACTGGGCCGACAGCTCAAGGAGATGCAGACGGGCAAGGACATACCGGGCATATCGTGCGGACTGGTCAACGACAACAACATCTTTGAGTGGGAGGTCATGCTTATGATTAGCGATGACTGCAAGTACTACGGAGGTATGGTTCTTGCCCCTTTACATTCCGGCCCAGACTGGGTGGTCCACAGAACATCCTGAGGCCATATTTCCACTTCTATCTGTCTGTCTATCTGGCCACGCAGTCCACTAACGTCGAGTTCCCGAAACAGGAGGCAACTTCCGCGCACGCCTCGTCTTCCCGCCAAACTATCCCCTCATGCCGCCCTCCCTGACGTTCCAGACGCCGATTCCGTTCCACCCCAACATCTACCCCGACGGGCGGTTGTGCATCTCGATCCTGCACCCGCCAGAGGAGGATCAGTACGGCTATGAGGCGGCCTCGGAGCGGTGGAGCCCCGTGCAGAGCCCCGAGACGATCCTGTTGAGCACAATCAGTCTCTTCCACGGACCCAACGATGAGTCGCCCGCCAACGTCGAGGCCGCGCGCATGTTCCGCGAGGAGAAAGAAGGGAAAAACAAGGACTTCCGGAGGCGGTGTCGGGCTTGCGTACGGGAGAGCTTGGGGGAGGACTAGGAGGTTGTGCCTCGATGAGGGGTTGGGGTTGGGATAGGATGAACCTGCGTTTTCGATGGCAGAATTCATGAGTCTTTGGGATTCGAACGGGGGAGGGTGGCGGATGAACGACTGCGACCCCGGGCGGGTTTCGGTGGGGGGGAATGATGGCAAGCAGGCGAAACCGGGGTGACAGGACCACTGCATCATGGCGTTTTTGGAGATATCAGCAGCATTTACTAGTCTGGGCCGGCACTCAGATTGACGCCTTTTTCATTCGTGGCGCCTGACTGAACTGGGCTACCGTTTCGGACCGGTACTTTATGGCTTGGAATTCTTCGACTTTACGTCGCCCAATGAATCACAGGTGGAATAGCGCCATTCACGTCCTTCTATGCGGTCAGCCCCCATTCAAGACACCGAGTCACGGTATTGTTCAAGACCAGACCGATCGCTATCTGCTTTTCGACATGCGAACAAGATGGTTCCTCCAGAGGATTGGGCTTCTAGTTTCTACATCCCCAAACACCAACTTCCTCAGGCCCGCCCATGTGGACGAGACCTGCTGGTAATCCAGCGCACCGGAGGTGTTTCGACGAAAGTATGCTATAGGGCATGGTGAACCAAGGGCAAGGATGCCAGAATGACCTTGCCGTAATCGTAATCATTGAATATGGTTGTTGGGATTACAAATGGTGATGGAGACGAGATCAGATGGATGCTTGTGATGGCTCTAAATTAGACGACAATAGAATAAGAGTTCATTCATGATCATGTATCGGCGCATTTATTAAGTCTAGGTGTAAGCTTAGCATAATAGACCGGTATACACCAGACGGCTACAATGGTTCGCCTTGGAGTGAAGATGATCTCCGGCACCGTCAGGATGTGGGTCGGTGACGAGCTGGGTTGATATTAGCCAGACGAGCATGATCGGAGCTACAAGAGATCAAGGTAATACATGCAATAAACGCCACTTTGGTACACAATGATGATTAAAAGCTACTTGATTTTCAGAATGCAAAAGAAAGAATGGGAGGAAACTAACTGCTTGGAAAAAGTCGTAATGAGAATCTGTGAGATCGACTTGGGTAAAAAAGTCAATCACAAAATATGTCTACACATCCGCTCTTGTTCATACATGCATAATGTTTGTTTTTGCGGCTCAAAGTGAGAACAGATTAAGAACAATACTAAAAATAAAATAAGCAACCTCAGGATGACAATTTGACATATTTGCCACGGTTATTACAAGGCGATGATAGATCGTAATTTTCTTTGTCGACCTTAATTCATCGCGAACTCAATGACGACGTCGTCAGCATTCGAAATACTCTCAGATGCCATGTAGTACCTCGCCATGATGAATTCATGCTCAAAACAGGCTGATACATAGGCAATTGAAGTATCAAGTTCCTAAGTAGTACAACCCCTAGCCGTAGCGAAGACCTCGAAAACACTCACCATCGGCATGGATGGCATTGTATCACGATATGTAAGCGGTAGTTACTTTCCACATAATAGCGTCGCTTTTGTGTGACACATTGTTTTACAAAGGGGTTCAGGATATTGACGGTAGTCCCGCGGAATTTTCGATCGAACTCCCCATAAACCATTCAAGCAATCATATAAAAGCACCCCAGATTCGTCAGTGTGATTGTTTTTATCGGTCTGAATCTGATTGCAGATGGGTGGCCTGCGGCCTACGGCCTTCGCGATTGAAGCGTCTGAAGCTAGGGCAGAAGATCCACGAGATGTCTGGTGGAGTATCCATCTTGCTTGTATTTTCTCCCATAGTTCTCTTCTACTCCTTCTCTATCAGCCCCTTGCTATGCTGATTGTTTTAGGCCATCGACCAGCACACTGGTGGGCTTCATGGAGGTTGTTAGGGCCAGGACTGTTGGAATGTGAAACGCCAGTGTGGCAAGAACTAAAGTGAGGTGTGACACCATATACGTGTTGTAAGTCAAATAGTCAAAGAGAACTTTGAGGAGAGTGAACAATATAGTCAGTCCAAGGCGGAGAACGACACAAGGTCAGTGCAATAGTGATGATCCCTGGTAGGTTAATTACACTACACTTATAATGAACCGGCCTGTGAACAGATGCAATGAAGAACTGCATGGTACTCTAACATAGCTCTGCTTACCTTCTGTATATATTAAGGGATGGCATGAGTGGTTACATTGATATAAACTTGTAGATATTCCCATCTTGCGTCTAACCTGTGGTACCGAATTCCCGGTTGATTTAACAATCTCTTTGTTCTCTATAAATCGCTACGTCGCTCAAGTCCCAGCCACAACGTTACCTTCTTGTGGTGTAGCATAAAAGATCAAGACCCAGGTAAACATGTCTACGCAATGATATGTCAGTTGACGCTTGGATTTGACAGACACGAGAGCCAAGTGCAAGTTTGTATAATGTGAATTGTCGTGATATATAAGCTGCAATTGCGTATCGGCAATTGCGGTCCCGCTTTTGTCATCACATGATACTACGCTATAGCTGGACTCTATCGATAGACTGTTGAGGCAGAGAGAGATATCCATGTCAAGCTCCCTTTGTAGCTCGCCAGCTATGTCAGCACACGTCTTTTCCCTGCCGTATCGATCACGGCAAACCTTTTAGACGCCAAGGTCAGCCACTGTAGGTGTTGCCTTCTTCGGTCGGCCGGCTCGGGGGGCATCTTGATACTGCTCGGGCAGTAGAGGGAAGGTAGGAGCAGCTGGGTCGAAGCCATGCTTTTTCGCGCGTGAGAGTATATTTTCAACCGTACGTCGTGGTATCCCTAGGGCTTTTGCTACCTCGTCAGCTGATTTACCTCCAATACGGCTTCGAAGGGCAAGAATGATAGCCCGCGTAACAGGGTCAACGCGTGCCATAATAGTGATAGTTGTGATGTGAAAAGAGTGGTGTTGGGTTGTTGTTGTTGTTGTTGTTGTTGTTGTTGTTGTTGTTGTTGTTGTTGTTGTTGTTGTTGTTGTTGTTGTTGTTGTTGTTGTTGTTGTTGTTG